>JAJHUR010083607.1:0-19076 GCA_027495735.1 Lutjanus campechanus | reverse complement strand
CGGTCAGACTCTAATTTGCATGTCCTTAATTGCGAGAAGTTAATTTCAAGCTAGATTTGATGCTTTAATTCTTTAAAATGTATTGAAAAAATAGATTTCTCTGCAGCATGAGTTGCTTTAAGGTAGAATCAGTAGGATTAGTTCGTTAACGTGCCAGAAAGATAGTTTGATGCCTCACTGCCAGAAATACCAGTGTTTTGGGTTGATAAAATGTCCTGTGCATGGCAAAATACAGGCAGGGTCTCTTCAGATACAGCAACCATCACACACTTCTAGTGGGTCGTAAGTGATGATTGAGAGGGATTATGATTATATGAGAAAATTTTGCATATTATGTCTTTAAAGAATATTTAACCTACATAAAGTTATTTGTTTGAGAAAGCAGCCTTCTGAGTACCTTTCCACAGTCACATCTGTGCAAAACAGGCGCCCAGTCCACATAGAAAGAGTCTGTTTTCATTCCAGTACTGGTCTCAGATATATCGGTTGGATATTGGTCGGGCTTGTCTTTATTTGCGAGAAGTTAATATCAAACTAGATTTTATGCTTTAATTCTTTAAACTGTATAGAAAATTTTGATTTCTGTGCACGACGATTTACTTAATAATTTGGACAAATTAAACTGTAAATGAGCCAAAACTCCTTTAATAACAAGCAGATATCTGCCTTACTGCTGCACCCACAACTACATTAGTGCTATCTTCAGTCTGTATCTGACTCTCATCTCTTCTAATGTTCAGGGTTTAGCGAAATGAGAGGCATTAACTTGGCCGCTCGGCTCAAGCTGACCCTGCGCCGATTTTCTCTCTCCCACAATACCACCGCTGCAACCTGCCTTCACAACTCGTGCTGCCCTGCAGCCAGATCTGCTCCACTTTCCACCTCTACCACCAAATTGTCATGCAGAGGCAGTGACTTTGTGTGTGTGTTTGTCTGCGCACGTTCATGTGTTGCAGCCTCAGCGTGTCGGGGCTATTGTCCTCTAGTACATGTTAGAAGCAAGAGCAGATCACGAATGTTTCCAGAAGCTTCAAGGCTCCTTGGATAAAGTTTTGCCTCACAGGGATTCGTGTGCTTTGTGCACCTTGACCAGCAAGACTGAGGAGAAGAAAGAATTTTAAGAGTGAGAGTGTTTTTAAAATAGATTCTCAGATGTTCACGGTGCAAACATCGAGGCGTCTGCAGAGGTGACAATCACGCGCTTATGATTTATTTCCGTGTTAATTATTAGCGCTGGGTAATGACTTTGCCGTGGCGAAGTACAACAAATCACTTCCACAGGATGTGTGGTGGTGTGCTGTTTTTTTTTTTATTTTGCTTGGGTGGGGGGGTGGCGAGGATGTAAAATGAGAACTGGAGAATCTGTGTGGGAAGAAAGAGGTCACTTTATGCCAAAGCAATTACCTTCCTCGTCCAGGGCCCTGCCAATACTCGGCGTAGAGGAGAGAGAAAGAGAGGTCAGCAAGGAAATAAATATACGTGCGGTCAAGCTCTCAGTTTTCTAAACGTCTGCTTTTCAGAAGACCTCCTGAAGTTTAAATGGCATTTCTGAGTCAGTATCACCCCAAGATGCTGCATAAATTTGCCTCCACTCTCACCACTGTTGCTCCTTCACAATATTTATTGAGGGAATTTGTCGAAGTCATTCTTACGCGTCAAATTAGACAGATAACACTGGCGATATAATGAAGTTTACGTAATTGCTCAACTACTCAGGACTGCCAGGATGTGTTGTGACACGAAGAACATTATCTGTCAGGAGCCGATGCTTTTTTCTGCTCTGACAAGTCCTCATGTTCTGGCATCTTGGGGGATCTGTCACGGCATGACGACGGCAGGGAGACAGATCCCCCCTCGCATGTGCTCGGCCCGGCAAACAGACCGCTGCTGCTCGTAGAGGAGTAGAGGTCAGGAGCGCTCGGGCCATCATGCTGCTGACAGCTCAGATTTATTTTTAATCTGGGCGATGAGAGCTCGCCACACAGATCATGTGGCTTGTTAGTGTTGAGTGGTGGACCCCGCCACCATTACGCCATGATCTTATACAAAGAAAATGTGACAAAATAATGACCTTGGTGAGGTAAAGCCCAGATAATTGGGAGGCAGCCTGACTGGCGTTTTTGATTGTTATTCCGCGCAGCCACTATTGTTCCGCTCGCTGTGAAATCTCTTTGCTTATGTGCATTGAAAACTCCAGGTCATTTTCCCCTCCATCTTACCCTGATTAACACTTTGACCTCCCACCAGCTTTCCTTCGCCATGTGTGTAGGTGAGCGTGTGTATGTGAAGGGCGTCATGTTGATTGTCTGTACCATATTTACTGTCTGCTCATTTTTGACCAATTTCTTTATGATTGGTGAAAAATGTCATTATCATTGCATCAGCAGGCACATTACTTGCTGTCTAAAGTGACTGCGGTCACAGAGGCAATTTTGCTGACGGTACTTTCTCTCTTCTCTCCTCTATGTCTTTGTCTCTCTCCTTTTTTTCCCTCCCCCTCTCTCCCTTTCTCTCTCTGTTCTGATAGGTGCCAATTATACAGCCTGTGTGTTGAAGCCTGCCCGGTCACCACTGACCCTGTTAGCCAGCTTTAATGTCAACTCCCTGGCTCCAAAGTGGAGGGAATTACCCCACTTTTAGTCTCCAATCAGGGAAAAAAGAAAAGCAACACAGCAAAATGCAGAGCTTGACTCTTTTTCAACCCGTGCGCAGGGTCTGACTGCTTTTGCTTTCTGGTGAAACACAGGGTCACGACTGTGTGGATAAAACCCTGAGGGTTTTGACATTTCAGCCTTACTGTCTTTTTTTAGTTTTCGCTCCTCTTCTGGCCTCAGTGCTTTTTGGAGGAGGCCCAGATGATGGGGTGGTGTTGCTCAGGCATATGCAGAGCCCTGGCTCTCCTGGCGCTCCTGTTTCCCTTGCGGGAGAGGGGCTGCTGGGGGTTGGATCCCAGCTCTGGGGATCTGGAGAAGTCCCCGCACTCTGATCCAGACCCCTGGGAGGTCCTGCACAGGCACAAGCGCAGCTGGGTATGGAACCAGTTCTTCGTATTGGAGGAGTACACAGGAAATGAGCCGCTCTATGTTGGCAAGGTAAGCGATCTGTGACTGTTAATGGATCAGCATTAGCACGGCTTAACGATGTGTGCACAAGAAAACACGGTTGTGACTGTATCTATCTCCTGAATCTTAAAAGGTACAGTCCAGGATAGGATTTTTTCTCTTACCTGTAGTGTGACTTTTCCATCCAGATTATTTTGGTGTGAGCTGTGTGTGAGTTTTGGAGATGTCATCTGTAGAGATGTTTGTCTTCACTCAAATATAATGGAACAAGGGCCTGATGGGGCAGATGCTAATAACAATATTGGGATGTAAAGAAATTTCTAATATTGATATATCAGCCAATATTGCAACGATCCCTCAAATGTGGTTATCAAACACTTTTGACAAAGATATGTGATGGAAACAGGATATTTCACAGTTTACCAATAAGCTTTATTGTCCAAAATGACATTGTGCTGTTTCTGGAAATTGTTGGTTCTCTGTAAAATAAAAAAAATAAAGAAAAAAAGAGAGAGAGATTACGGTCTACACTTGCTCTACATGAAAAGTAGGACTGCAATAATTATTTTTTTCTGTAAAATGTAGATAAATGGTGAAAAATGTTGATCACCATCTCCCAAAGCCCAAGATGACGTCCTCCAATGGATTGTTTTGTTCACAACCCATAAATATTCAGTTGACTGTCAGAAAGGAAGAAAGAAACCAGAAATATTTGCATTTGAGAAGCTGAAATCTTTAAGTTTTCTTAAAAATTGACACACTCGTTAATTGTTAATAGAGTTGTGATTACAGTTAAAAGAGCCCCGACATCATTTGTGCTGTGATTTGTCAGACACTTGGTTTGTGGTGCACAAACTGCCTGTTGTGAGTAGTTTCATGTAGGAGCCATTTTCTTTCTACTGAACTACACCCACCAAACATTTCACTGTGCTATCAGCTGAGGAGGATGACATTAATGCTTCAGAGTGTCTGTTTGCACCTTGGTGAGAACAGGCATACAGGAGCTATTACACAGCTCCATGGAAGTTAGTGGTAACACTTTGCTTTTCTTTTTATTATTATCTTCAGTTTTCAGTTGCAACTTGGTTGGGTCTAGGTGACAAAAGCACTTGGGTGGGTTTTGGAAATAAAACTACTTGATTAAGTTTATGGAAAGATCATGGTTTGTCTCTGCCATGCATGGTAAAGAGGCAGAGAGTCTATTTGCACTGTGGGGGCAAGTATCATTGTTGGCTATGGACACCTGGGTGCTTGTTTCTGTCATGTTAGGCTATATACACCTGGGGGTTCTACTTTAGCTTTGTTGGCTCCTGACACCTGGGTGCAAATAGCATCTACCTTAATGTTTGCATCTCACGCTGTCCCGAGCCTTTCATCCATGAGTAGTCGCATGCTTTCTTCTGCGTGATGTGGTTGGCAGGTGGAACCAGAACTACTTCCTTTCTACTAGAATATTTTTTGCCACTTTGAGTATCACAAGCATCTTTAGACCAATATCTCCAACACTCACACCAAAACAATCTAGATAAATCAATAATAGCACCACAGATAAGAGGCAAAAAAAAAAAGATTTGCCCCTTTAAGATGAACTGATTCACACATTCTTACATACCCTATTTTTTGCGGATCTGGCACCAGGTTTACTGCACCTGTACAGTAATACACATATCAATAACATCTTACCATAATGACCTGCAGAATCTAGGACACAGCAGTGTTTTACAGAGTTGTATATATTCCCAATGCCCTATATAAAACATGAAACTAATGAAAAGACAAAACACAGACAGTGTGGGAAGGCAGTCTGCCTTTTATTCCAGCCAGGCTCAAGTATGAGCATGTACAAATGTACAGTTTTAGTTTAGAGGACGCTGTACGACTTGACAAGGTAATTTGCATCGTAATCATTCCCCAGAAAAGGTACATATTACTCAAATGTGTCTTTGTAGAGTCGGTGTTCTGCCAAGGTACAAGCAGATAGATCAAAGTAATGCATGTTTTGGCAGATAAATAAGTATGAAACCCTCCCAATGACACAAGTGGCGCAGTTAATGTGAGGGTACACCGACAAAGTGACTAATCATGCATTTGTGAGATACGGAAACACTGCTTTTCTATCATGGATCACATTACCTTCAGGTAAAAATGTATGCAAACCAGAGGAAGAGGTATTTAGATGTACCACCGTTTATAAAACTCAAGTAAATGCCCTGTGTTCCAATTTGAATTTCAAAGCAAACTGCATCAACATACCTGTAACCCCTCTATTTAGCATTTATAAGCTGTACAGTTAACTAATAAATGGTTTATAACACATTATAATGTAGTTTTTATGTGTTTATCAGTGTATGTTCAGCTGTAACACTATTCACTGGCAAATAAACAGTTAATAAATGCTTTTTAACACACAGCAAAGCAGCAAAATACACAGTTATAAAGCCTTAATCAACTGTATACCTTCCATGGGTGGTAGATGAGTTATAATTACTGACAAATGCACAAATACACACTTCAAAGAATATGTAACTAAAGAGCCGAAGGTTCAAGGTTCAGCTTTATTGTCATTGTACTTTACAGGATTTAAAATGTATATTTATATTTTCTTAGAACTACATCATGGTGTTTTATAAATCATTTATGTGTTTTTTGTACTGCTTATAAATGTTAAATGGGAGGGTTAACAAGTGTTACCAAAAAAATCCATTATGCAGAAAAGCCCATTTCAGATTATTAATTAACAAGGCAAGGCAAGATAAGTTTATCTTTTTTTAAAGCCCTTTTCATACACAGAGTGTTTTACATAATGCATTAAATCATTAAACAGCACTTTGACTAATTTTAACAACTTTACAGGCTTGGCAAGTTTAATCTATAACAATGCATCATATTTTATGAGGAAATCATATCTATTGCATGCAAAAGCTTTATTTATGAAGTAACGAGCTATGGAATCAATTCTTTTATTTAAAGAAAAAGTAGCAATACCACAATATAAAAAATACCTCACTTCAAGCAAATGTCCTAAATCTTACTTCAGTAAAAGTACAGCAACATGTATTTAAAGTAACAGAAGTAAATGTATCCATAATGCAGGAAAATATCCCATGTAAGTGTTTTATTATTGCATATATTAAATTACATTGCACAGGCATATGAGCACGCAGCTCTGGGGGGCTCCGGTGTGGAGCGCCAGAGTGGAGGAGGTGAGACCACCAAACTGAACTGTCTGGGGTCTGTTTGTGAGAAAGAAATATCCAGCTGCAGAGTGTTGTATATAAATTAAATACCACAGCCTACCAGTGGGAGTAATAATGTATGTCAAATGTCAGATGTACAAGACAAGAAAATGTAAAGAGTCAGGTAAAATATTGGCAGCAGCCATCCAGTGTTGGACCATATAATGACAATTCTACTGTCATGTTTAGACCTTCGTTAATAAAGCAACTCTCAACAGAATATTTTTATAGTACCTTTTATGGTGCCTCAAAGTGTAGTTAAATACAGAACCTGGACAAAAGTACTTACTTACATTCCACATCTGGAAGTAACTAGTTACTACAGCTGTCAAATGTAAAAAGTAAAAAGAATAATTTTTGCCTCTAAAATGAGGTGAACTAGATCAGTAGTTCCCAACCTTTTTGTCCTAGGAACTCACTCTTACTTCAATCTATGAAATGGTGGCACAAGTACCCCAAAATGTATGAAAGTACAGCACCTGACTTAGTTACTGTCTACAACTGGAACTAACTGGCAACTTTGGATGTCAAATAAATGTAGTGGAGTAAAAGTATATTATTTCCCTCTGAAATGTAATGGATTAGATGTGCAATACAGCATATTATTAAAAGAATCAAGTAAAATATGCATAAGTGCCTGAAATTGTTCTTCACTATAGCAGCTGAATAAATGTACTTAGTTACATTCCACAACTGGAATAACTGTAACTTTGGTTGTCAAATAAATGTAGTTGAGTAAAAAGTACATTATTTGCTCCTGAATGTAGTGAAGTAGATGTACAAGTGAATTAAAAGGAAATTAAAAGAGGTAGAATAGAGGCACAACTACCTCAAAGTGTATGTAAATACAAAACCTTACTAAAAGTACTTAGTTACATTCAGCAAGTGTAAGTAATGACTAAACTATATAGCTGTCAAATAAATGTAGTAGACTAAAAAGTACATTATACAAGACAGCAAGAAGTGGAAAGAATCAAGTAAAATATAAGCACAAGTACCTGAAAATGTACTTCAAATGTACAAAACCTGAATAAATGTATTTACATGTTCCACAACTGGAAGTAATTAGTTACTATAGGTGTCAAATAAATGTAAAAAAGTAATTTTTTTCCCTCTGAAATGTAGAGAAGTACATAGAAATACAGCCTTAAATTGAAAGAATCAAGTGACACAAGTAGCTCAAAATGTGCGGAAGTACATAACATGAATAAAAATACTCAGTTATATTCCACAACTGGTATTAACTTATTACAATAGCTGTCAAATAAATGTACCTTGAAATGTACTATACATCCATACTAAAACAGCACCTAGTTTTTTAAAATTGTGCTGTAAAATTGTTGTCTTACATCAGAGGGTTTGGTGCACAACAAACGTTGCTCCCCAGCTTTCAGCACCACTGAGTAAATGGACAGCTCCTGCCTGGAAAATGGCTCTGGTGTGTGTGCAGTGCAGGCCAGATGGGTCTTGGATTGGTCTCTAGATCCCTGTTATCTTGGAGAATTTTCTGGTCTTATTATTAAATTAGTTTTCATCTTTCCGCTCATCTGCAGGATAATCATTCTCATCTGCATGTATTTGCCGGGTCTGCTCTCACAAGCCCATTTCCTTGCTGTCTCTGAACTGGATTAGCGTCTCCAGCTGGAATTAGGATACATTTGACTGTCCTATTGTTCCCCTCTCTGTTTTTTTTGCCAGAGGGATGTTGGAAGGAGAGCATCTAAATCAGAATGAGCCTATTTGTGACACTGCAGGAGTTCAGCTAAAGGTCGTTTCTTGTCCAAACGTCCACAGTATCTCAAAACACTGTCTCGTCTGATCTGTGTGTCTCCAGATATCTACTCTATCTGACTAGCGGGGGGAGTGGTTTTTTTTGCTCGGGAACATCTGTTCTCTCATTCAAATATGTCCTTGTCCGTCCTGTGCTGGCCATGTGAAAGTTAGAAAAGCGAGGCCAGTACAGTTGTGAGGAATTTCGAGTGCTTTTTCTTTAACGCATGCTTGTGTCTGATTGCTTTTCTTGTTAGTAAATCCCGCAGGACATGAACAAGCTGATTACTTATTCATAGATGTGTAGAGATCTGCTTATCCACATGGAATATACGCAAACTCATTTGCAACCCGTTTTCTAACAGGTAGTCTCTTTTTCTATTTTTTCTGCATAAATGTATCGATTGATCTTTTGTTTCGTTTGGTTTCCGTGCATTTATAGTGGCAGCACACTCATAGAGATAAGGGTTCCAAAAGGGTTCCTCCTGAAGAGGTGAGGTTCTACTCAGAGCCATTTGCTTCTGAAGAAGCCTTTTTTGAAGAGAGGGTTAGTCAAGGGTTCTTTATAAGGCTAAGGGTTCCATCAAGAATACTTTTCAGTCACAGAACTCTTTTAAGAAGAGTTCTTTGAATGAAACAGAACCACCTTGGTGGGGTCGAGATTAAACTCCTGAAATGTATAAAAAGGTTCTCCATAGAACCACCTTAGTGTGATCTAGATAAAACCCCTGGAATTTATAAGGGTTCCCCACAGAATGCCTTTGGTGGGTTCTAGATAAATCCCTGATAATATAAAAAGGTTCTCGGTGCAATCCCTGATAGTTTTTCAGATAAAACCCATGAAATATAAAAAGGTTGTCAGTAGAACCCCCTTGGTGGGTTCTAGATTAAGCCCTTGGAACATAAAAAGGTTCTTGGTAGAACTCCACAAGTGTGTTCTAGATAGAAGCCCTTGGGTGGGTTCTACATTAAACCCTTGGAATATAAAAAGTTTCTCAGTAGAACTCACTGTGTGGGCTCTAGATAAAACCCCTGAAATTTAAAAAGGTTCTGTGTAAAACATCCTTGAGTGGATTCTAGATCAAAGCCTAAGAATATAAAAAGATTCTCAGTAGAACCCCCTGAATGTGTTCTAGACAAAACCCTTGGAATATACAATGGTTTTCAGAAGAACCGCCTTGGTGGGTTCTAGATAAAACTCATGAAATATAAAAAAAAATGATAAATCCCCCTCGGGGTTGATTCTTGTTGGCACCCTTAGAAGGTGGAAAGGTTCTTGAAAGAACCTCCAGAGAGGGTTCTACTGTAGGTGTAACCATTACACTACAGACGTGTTACCTGTAGAACCTCTCATAGGGGTTCTGGGTGGAACCTTTCACAGATGGTTCTAGGGATAACCCTTTTTTGTTGAGCTCTAGGTTGAACTTTCTAAAAGAGTTCAGGTGGAACCTTTGTAAAACGAACAGGAACCAGAAAGGGTTCTTGTACGGGGACAAGCCAAAGAACCCTTTATGGTTCTAGTTGGCACCTTTATTTGTAAGAGTGCGTTAGCAGTCTCGGGCGAAGACAACATGTAAAAAGTCAGACTGGCTCCATCTTTACATCTGACCTCGTAGCCTGAGCTCAATCTAACCATTCCAGAAATATGAAACATCAGATTCATTTACTCCCCGCGGGCAGAGCAGGCTGCCTGGGAGCTTGAGAAGCTGTCACATTATTTGTTCCCTGAGATCATAGTTGTCACATGGTGTGTGTGTTTGTTTGGCATCACAAGGACACGCTGTAAAAAGTCCGGGCGGGACACCCTGACCTCGTGACTCAGTGTGAGCGACATGGAAGGTCCTGCCATGTCGAGAAAATGACCTTACTAGAAATGAATTCTTTATGAAGCTTCTGCAAAAAAACACACATGAAGCTAGTTTTTTTTTTTTTGTTTGTTTCATATACTCAGCTCTAAAATTTCCAGCAGGTGAAAAACAAAAGAGTGACGTGACCCGTAGTCGCTTTTGTCAGATCTAGCCAATGCATCTAATCTGACAAACAATACGAATCTGTGTCCAAACAATAGCACAGTCGCTGCACAGTTTGGTCATTTGTTTGGCTGGAAGCAAAGGGAAATATGATATAGTTGGTAGGAAATGGGAAGTCATCACTTTGGCCTGGCTGCTCCCTTTGCATCTGCAGTCTGCTTGGCTTTAATGCATTCTGTCAGATTCTGAATTTCACAACCAAATGTCTCATTATGCCTTGGCACTCCGCCTCGGGTAAGTGTACTGGCCTGGAATCCACCGCAGTCACATCAAGCCAGTGGAAACATACATTAAAGAAGCTTAAACTGCACAGCCTCCCAACGCATATTGGTGACGCGCGTATTTAAACAAGCGAGAACGCCGGAGCAACTCATCCACTTAACAAACACTTACTGGTAAACATGATGCGATTAAAATTTACAGCAGAGTGTTTGTGTGACTAAATATTTGGGAGTGTTGAAATGTACCAATTTGTTTTCTGCTGAATAAGCATTGTTAGCAGGCATCCAATTTTGTACCACATAACCGGGACAATTCAACTGTGGGGCTGGGTATTAAACTTTGATGTTTTTATGATACAAATTTTAGGAGTTTTGACAGGTATCGAAAAAAGCATTGCTCAGGATTTGATACTGAAACCAAGGTATCAGTACCGATATTGAAATATAAACATTTTGAATGCAACTGTTGTGTTTAGATCCTTGTTAATGTACCAACTCTGCTCACTTAACACACTGCATTTTACCCTTATTCTATATTTTTCTTTTACTGCCACTACTGCTACATTCTATTAAAGTTCAAATCTGATGTTTAAGTGTCCTAATCACGTATGCGTTGCACCGTACGTCACCTATACACCAGTATCTGCTGGCCCAACAATGACAAAAAAAAGTTGTTTTGATATCCTCAGTTATTTTTAATTGCATTTCAGAGTTTCTCGATTTCTGGATTAAAAACTGCTGATGACTCATCTTGCATTCGGGGGGGTGTTCACTAAATTTGCATACATGGAAACGCTTTCTCGCTTATGACACAGCGGGATACTCAAGACCTCAAAAATCGGGATGATTTTGAAACCAAAACGGGATCTGGGGGTCCTCTGCCGTACCTTGTCCAATTTGATTATAATAACACAGGAAATGAATATTCAAAAATATTTCTTATCTCAGGGTATGTCAGATAAGCCGTTTCCTCGAAAACTTTTTGTAAGAAACTGGAATTATTCTTTCTTCTAGTTTCCTGGCATGCATGTGACATGAAATAAAACCACCTCAGTACTGTGGGCTATTCCCTGGTTCTGGTCCGGCTGTGTTCTCTGGGAGCTCTTAGGCTGGGAAGGGTCGGTTAATAGAACCGCTCTCCCTCCTACGTGCATAAACCACTATGATCCAAAACCCACAGCGCTGTTGGGTACTTCTAACGCCAATCAATGTCTGCGACAAGTCCCTCCCCAGCTGCCTGTTTTATAGAAAACACATGGGCAATAAACACTCTGCTATCTGTTTCATGGGAACTTTAAGGACATATCTTTTTTCATAGATCTGTTTATGTTCATGCAGCTGAAGAGGTTCTCAGCTTGTGAGGCAGAGTGCTGCTTCACATCACAGGTGGCACAGGCGAACATACTGACTCTCACCTTTTTTTTAAAACGAGATGTCTTCAAAATTGGTGTTCTGACTAACCATCAGAGTAATGGATGGACTTATTTCACCTTATAATTCAGGCAGCATGCAGGCGGCATTAGCCAGGGCTCTCCAGCTACACTCGACAAAAGGATTTCTTCCAATACAAATAAAAGGAGCTCGATGAGGAGCAAGAAAATGGAAAACATCTCTTGATGGAAGAATCTCTTATAGCTCGCTGTCAAGTCTCTGAGTGAGGCTGAGGAAAGGAAATGACTATTCTCAGGGAGTGCAACATAGGAGACAGGACTTTTTTTTTTTTTTTTTCCTTGCAACAAGTGTTGCTGTTTGATCATATTTATCACAACAATCATTAGGCATTTTTTATGAGCAGGGATCATCAGTAATTACTGACCTGGTAGCAGGAACCTGGTGTTGTGCGTGACAGTAATTCATTTTAATAATCAAACAATATGCATCATAATGCATCAGGGAGAGTCCCACAGATAATTGCAATGGAGCCAACATAACATGTTACTATGCAAACTGCTTCATTAGCATTCTGTTAGACGCTCACTGTCAAATGGGTTAGAATCATAGAGCACAGGGCGCTGCTGCAAAGGTCAGTCTCAATAGCGTCTACTCACACTCGCTGGTGCCGCAAACACGTCGGCGCAGCTGGGGAGTGGTGAGAGCAGCATGTTGAGCCGGGGAGGAGGGTGATTCAAGCTGACAGGGGGGGACATCATACACACGGCACCCAGGGACAAGAGCTCACAGAGGGGGGAGCTCATGAGGCATCCTGGGGGCCTCTGGGATGGTGGGAAAGCCTTTATCTGAGCCGGGGAATCAAAGAGGATGAAAACAGCAGTGTAAACCAGACTAGAGGGTAGTTTTCAGCAGGGGTGGGGGAAAGGACAGAAGAGGAACATTGTTTACACTTCTCTCCTCACATACAGTATACGGCCGAGGCTGGAGTCAACAGCAGCAGGGCCATTTTTAGATGACGTCCAGTAAAGTCCAGGAGGAGGTCAGGACAAAGTCAAGACAAAATGAGACTGTTTCAAGACCAAAACACACAGTAAACTGTACATTTCATCCAGAAATATATGAGTTTCTTTACTAGGTCGGCAGAGCATGTAATCTACCCTTCAACATGCAACTACTAAGACAACACAGAGGAATTTAACATTCAAATTATTTATTCAACCTCATGCCTCATGACAAGCTCAAGAATCAGTAAAGAACCAGATAATCATACAAAGACTCAAGAGCTGTTGGATTTTAGAGAAAACTGTTGAGTGTTTAAAGCTGTGCCAGATTTTTACAACACGCTCACGGGTTCACAGAGTTAACACCAATGTGCTCGGACTACAGCTCAGCAGCAGCCTATCCTTTCAGTGGTTGTAAAATCCTATCTAAATCTTAAAAACTGTAAGGTACATAACATTGTGAATTACAGTTCTTTTGTACAGGATGATCGTGACATGTAATTTTTATATTGTCCCATGCTTGGCTAAATTATCATACAGGTCAGGGTTGGACCGATGGACATAGCTGACATTTATGGACCACTGAGCTCTCTACCTGTTACAATGTCATATTGGTTTGCCAAGTGTAGCCAGTGTTAGCAGTGCCACCACCAGCAGCCTGCTCTCCTTTCAGGTTAACGTTCATGCTGAACGTAGTTATACTTTGCCCAGGTTGAAGCCAGTTTATTCTGACATTATTCTGAGAGTTTATGTACAACCATTTTTCATTTTCGAGATCAAAATACTGTCAAACCGCGCTGGTTTTACGTGATGTCATATTTGTTCCACTTTCTACCTCATTGGTTTACATCCAGGCAGCGTGCGAGCCTATCAGGGTTATAGCTCCAGCCAGTGGCAGGCAGCTATGTAACATCTTAAATGCAACAGTTAATGGTGTTTTAAATTTATTTAACCAACTAGCAAGGGTGCATCTGTTTGTTTGTTTGTTTGTTTTGCAAATGGAGGAGTTGTTGAATCAAGTGGTGCACCATCATCCATAATTAGTTCTGTTCAATACCAACAGACTACACTGAGAATTTCCTGAGTAATGGCAAAGAGTCCCATTTCGGAGTAAAGGGCAATTGTGTTGAGCAGAAAACAGGTCTGATCAAGTTTTAATGTAAAAAAAATCTACCAATTTTTGACTCATGTCACAAAGGTTTTTTGTTTTTTGTACCTGAAAAGGTTGTCTAAATATATCCAGTCATGATATCATGTTGTATAAGGGCGCTGCACACCCACACAGGTGTTGTTAATTACCTTTTCTTGACCTTCAGTCAGGTGGAAGTCGGTTTGATGCTGTGAATTACATGATGTCACCGAACTGTGTGAAAATAATGATAATGGAGAAAAGTAGCAGGAGAGAGAGGGAGATGTCAATCAGGTGCAGTTTGTACACCCACGCAGTCCTGAGAAAGATCTAATCAGGCAACATCGGTGCTGAAAACACCTGAGTGGGTACACTGTGGGTCTGTTTCTAAAGCCAGAACTGCTCCAGTGGGTAGTTTAAACCCTCAGTTTGATAAATCTGTCAAATTTAAAAGTTGTTCTCCAGGAACGGCACAAAAAATAAACTAGAACCTGACATTTTAAACATAGTTCCCTTTGTTTTTTATTAAAAATAGACCAATCCAAGTCAAACCACACTCCTAGAAACAAGGGTGCTCACTAGAACTGTATAGTGTTGTTCGGCTTGTCATCATTCGAGAACCCTTTTTTGGTCCTGATAGAAAACTTTATAAAGGTTCCACCTGGAATCCAACATAAAGGGTTATACTTAAAACCATCTATGACAGCTCCCACTCAGAATCCCATATGGGAGGTTCTACAGAGAACCCTTCTATGGTGTAATAGCTCCACCCAGAACTGCCTCTGGGGGTTCTATCCAGAACCATTACACCTTTATGCTTCTACAGAGAACCCTTTTATATTCAGAGGGTTTCATCCAGAACCCACCTACATAGATCTAAAAATGCCTTTTTTTAAAAACCATATGGCGTTGTTCAGCTTGTCCCGATAGGAGAACCCTTTTTGGTTTGTGGTAGACCACCTCGAACTCTCTCAAGGGGTTCTACTTAGAACCCAACATAAAGGGTTATATCTAAACCATATGTAGGACCATGGGAGGTACTACTGAGAACATTTCTATGGTGCAGTGGTTCCACCCAGAACCCTCTCTGGGGACACTATCCAGAACCCACCCAGGGGGCTCAACTGAGAACCATTTTTATATAACAAGGGTTTCATCTAGAACCCACCCAGGGGGACCTAAAAAGGTTCTTTTTTTAAAAGGGTTTCCCCTATAAGCCTCCTGTCTTCTGAGGGTTCTACAAAGAACCACATTATATTCTACAAATGCGGCAAAAACACAAGAAGGGAACTCCAGACACAAATAGAACCATTTGAAACACGAATAAACAATTCAGTGTTTCAGAGTGAGGATCTTTTAACATCCATCCTTTCAACAGTCTTTGAAGAACTGTTTCTCCCAAAGAACAGTTCTTTATAAGACCATCGAGAACCCTTTTCATCTAAAGAACCTTTGATGAACCTTTTCTTCAAAGAAGCAAAAAGGTTCTGGGTAGATCCCCCGCCCATCAGTATGGAGCTCTTACTTCTAAGAGAGCAGGCAGATGTTTTTTGTCTTTACAGTGATTTACTTCTCATACAGTATGTTTGCACTTATTACAGAAGCTGTTTGTCTTTGAGGCAACTTAAGTTATTATTTAGAGCTTAGATTTATTCACTCTCACCTTGTCTCACCCCTCGGCTATGTTCTTCAAATTTATGGCGGTCTCTTGATGGCTTGGTAAAAACAAAGGTACATCATTTTGGTGTTTGGATGTACTGTATAAGATAAATACTTGTAGCTAATAACACTGTCAAGAAATTAAATATTAAAGAATGTTGTAGGCAGGGGGTGTTGTGATTTTGAATTTGCTGTGTATTTTATTTTATGTTTTCTGTCTGTACCGTCTTTTATGTGTGTTTTTCTTTTTCTTTTTTTTTTGTCTCAGTATTGCGTTGCTGAAGTTTCCTGAAGTGCTGATGTATTGAATTTTCGACATCCCCAACAGGTCTGATCCTGAATAATTCAGGAGAGGTCCTCAGCCTGTGCTGAGAGTGTAGACGTACTATGAATACACACAAAAGTTAAGTTTTTTTAGATCTCTCTATTCCTCCTCTACAAAGTGGATAACAGGTGGCCTGGAGACTATTGCGTTTGGTATAACAGTGGTATCAAGCATTCTTTTCCATTTCAATGAATAATGTAAGCATGGCAGTTCATGTATTACAAAGAAGTTGGTTAAAAACAGTCTGCCACTTGCTCATCCTAGAAGGTTTCGCAGTTTAAAGAAAGGACCGTTAGCCTTTTGTGGAATATAAAAATGTGTTTAGTTAGTCGGAAAGCAGGAAAAAGATATGATTTAAGAAAAGAAACATGTCGGGCAGGCATTTACAGAGGCTGCTTGACTATTCTCCTCAAAATGTAATGAGGCACTATAGACCAGCGCTCGTTTTTCATGGGCTGACTAATTACATTTCACATGAATATCTGTAAGAAATGAAAGCAGTTTGATCTGAGCCTGATACACCAGATAAGATACTTGAGGCACTACAAATGTTTACTTAAAGTGCAGAGATATTGAGTTTCCTCATCTCTGCACTCTTTAAGGGTTAACCATTAAGGGTTCTGTGGCTTGTCCCCATAGGAGAACAATTTCTGTTTAGAACCCTTTATAAAGGTTCCAGTTGGATCCCATTCAGAGAGTTTTACCTAGAACCCAATATAAAAGGTAATACCTTGAACAATCTGTGAAATGTTCTACCCAGAACACCCTGAGAGAGGTTCTACAGACAAAGCTTCTATGGTGTAATGATTCTACCTGAACCCTTTCTGGAGGCTCTGCCGAGAACCTTTCCACCTTCTAAGGATGCTAACAAGAAACTGTCCGAGAGGTTCTACTGATAACCTTTTCATATGCGGAGGGTTTTATGTAGAACACACCCAGGAGGTTCTGCTGAGAACCTTTTTGTATGTCAAGGGTTTAATCCAGAACTCACCATGGGGTTTCTGCCAAGAACCTTTTTATATTCCGAGGGTTTTATCTTGAACATCCCCAAGGGGTTCTACTGAGACTTGTACTTCAAGAGTTTAATTTGGAACCCACAAAGTGGTTTCTACTGAGAACCTTTTTTTATATTCCAAGGATTTTATCAAGAACACATAGAGAGGGTTCTACAGAAGACCTTTCTGTATTCCAAGGGTTTCATCTAGAACCCACCAAGGGATTTTTCTGAAAACCTTTTTATGTTCCAAGAAATTTATCTAGAACACAATGAGGGGTTTTACAGAGAACCTTTTTATATTCCAAGGTTTTTATTTAGAACCCACCCTGGGATTCCCACAATCCACTAGGAAGTCTTTCTTCTAAAAACGTTTATTTGGATGAAAGTAAGTCTTACAAAGAACCCTTGTCAAAGCCTTTTGGTTTTTCAGAAGCAAAATTGTTCTGGGTAGAACCTCAGCCCTCCAGGAGGAACCCTTATTTCTGAGCGTATTATTATTTTTCCTTTTACTACAGATACCTTCAGACAGCTGCTCATGGTGTCAAGTGTTTTTTTGAGATTGATTCATTATGTTTTACCCTCCGTTACTAATGGGACCCCAGGTTTAAAGTCTATCAAACCTCCATTGATTTAACAAACATTGAGGCTCCATAACTAATCACATTCCCCATTTTCGGTAGTGGTCTAATTTCAGAAACATCCATCCGAGGGAGAGACTTGGTTTCCTTTTTCATGTTGAGGGAGGAAGAATAATTTGATTAACAGCGCTACATTTGGGAAGGTGAAACCCAATTATGTGGTACAGTACAACCTTATCTGGGTTTCTTGGAGTTGTTGCTCTAAGAACACACCACAGAACCGATTCCCAACCAGGGGGATTTGTACCTAGTCGGTGATTGGTTAATTTTTAACGTTAAGGGATGGCCTGAAGGGAGCTCTTTCGTTCAGGAGGACGCTACTGAATCATAGAAATATTATAGGAATAGTACAGGCAGAGGTGTGATTCTATTATCTGCACTTTCGCAGCTACACATTGTTATGTGTCACTTTCATCACGAGAGTAACACCACACTATCGGGCTACTATTTAAGTCTTTATGGTATAGAGTTTTGAGAAGATTATAGATCCAAGATGAAAAACTGACAGAAGGCAAGGCAAGTTTATTTGTATAGCACATGTCAACAACAACATAAAACATAAACATAAAACATAAAAGGCACTGAGACTAAGTCTAAAAGAAACATATGGCAACATAAAATGATATGTCAGTACAATTAAAAGGGTTAACAAGAGATATAACAGTAAATGAAAATTTGTGTTTGGTCCAATATAAAATAATATACAGAATTTACTGCACCAGAGATAAGGTTAATTAATTTAATAAATGTGGAAAAGCAGATTCACTGATCCATGCATTTTGGGACTGTAGCAAAATTCAGAAGGTTTGGTTTGAAATAGAATAGAATTGGGTGTAACATTTAATTGTAAACCTTCAATTTGTATATTACAAGCCATGTTACAGGACACTGTGAGGAGCTGGATTACTCTTTTCTTCAACTGTATTCAAGAAACTTAAAAGAACAAATTGACTCAGTTTGAAATCATTTGGGGAGAAATATAACAAGCATTCAGCGCATAAAGAAAAGAGGAAAAAAGAGTAGTCTATCTACTCAAACCTGGTTCAAGGTTTTGTTTTGTTTTATTTCATTTACTTATCTTTTTCATTTTTGGTGCGTTTGTTACACTGAAGGATAAGTCAACAGTAATGCCACTTAGAACGTAACTATTGGTTACAATCTAAAAGATCGCTTCGTTGGGGAAGATTTGAGTTTATGAAGTGAGAGAGATGATCTGATGGGAATATACAGATGTTGAGTTTGTATTTGTGTTGCGCAGATGTGTGTTGGTGTGAGTCTTGTTTTGTATCGTCTTCGGTTTTGGTGGAAAGTGTTAATTGTATATAATGAAATGAAATAAACAGAAGCAGCTACTTCAGCACCACGGACAGTGACACTGATTTATATAACCTAGCACAGTTAGGCTACTGATATTTCAGAGCCATGGGTGGAGCCATATATTTTAACTTGCACAAACCTCAGCGAGATAAAGGATCTATGAGTCAGGCAGTCCCTGCACACACAAGTAGGCAAACTCCTACAACACTCCTCCTACCAACTTGAGTGAGTTATAAAATAAGATGGTCACCAAAGTCAATTCATCCCGAGGAGCACATGAATGTATGTGCCAAATTTCA
>JAJHUR010083606.1:0-10761 GCA_027495735.1 Lutjanus campechanus | reverse complement strand
CACATCCACATGACAATCAGAAGTCAAAGTAATAGCACCACATAATGGAAGCAGAAAACCTCTAATTTCTCATACAGTGTCAGGACTAGGATTTCATCCCGTGACACAGGATTCACCGGAAATCCAATCAAGAGCATTTTACATTTCACAGGAAATGCAATGACAAAAAATGGGAGAGATGTTTAATATTTAGCTTTTTAAAAGCACAGAACATATTTCATAAATTCAGAACATATAGGATACCACTTTGCTGTCATAAAACTTGCAGCATATGTGTGTGAGTGTGCCATGTGTCCGTAAAACACAACACAGTCGGTTAATTAAGACAAAGCGCTCACTAAAAAACCAAAGGCATGCTCAGTGGTGACCTTGTGGCATTGCACATCTACTAATGCAAAGATGATGCAGTGAAATACTGAAACCATCCGTTAACTCTGAGCGATCATTGTTTTTACTAGCCAGCCATGTACCGGTTCGTTATTACGAGAGGCCTGTTCTCAGAGCCTCGGCTCATTGGAGCCCAGCCGCAGTGGAATAAGGGTTTGCCTGCGACGGATCAGGCCAGGAGGTTGTGGCCGCCAGAACACAGACCATCGCTGGTGCTCCGAGTTGCCAGCGCGCCGAGTTGCGTGGGGGTGCGAGGGCCCGTTCAACGCTGCTTGCAGCTTTAATATTTTATTGTATCTTTTGACTTTTCTGACATCACGATCACAAAGGTACAAGGGATGTGGTGAAGCTTATTTTTTCAGTCTGCAGGTCATGTGATTTCTGGGAAATCATCCTGCTCCTCCTCTGTGCCTCCTCCTGTCACTGACGAAAGGTCTGGGGGTGTTTCTCTCTCAGAAACAATATAATGAGTGAAACTAAATCACTGCCTTAAATGATAACAGACACTTCTACTGTAAGTACTCTAATGTTTATAACTGACCAATGTGCTGTTGCAGCAGTTCTGTTGTTTATCTTCGTTGTGTTTTCAGTTTCTTGCAGTGTGTTGTTGTTTAACCAAAGACTGTAAAAGGGGTTTAAAGGGATAATTCAGAAATTGTATGAGACACTTTTCCATAGTCAGTGTATTAGCTACAGTGGATGGAGGTCAACATGCCCACAGTTTGGAGAAGCAGTAGGAGTTCTGCTGGCGTAGGAAGCTAAGGAACATGCTGCTGTGGACAGAGTCAGCAGGAAAATATTAGCCACTTAGGGGCAGTAGTGAAGGCAGAAATCACTGTGTGGGTGCAGACGGTGCCGGGATTTCAATTTTGGGTGGGCCACAGTAACTTTGGGTGGGCTTAAATTAAGCTGATTCCAACTCATAGCCTCACTTTAACAAACATGACTGGTATCATGCTGTGGAGGGCGACTAGCACTTTCAGTTGATCATGAGAATAGAATGGCCACAACAGTCATTTTGACCGTTTTGAAATTTACATGTGCAATAACTTTGTTGAATAAAAAAATAAAATCCTGCGGGTTCTTGGCTTTTCACAAAATTGCATGTATTTTTATTTAAAGATTTTACATAAATTACACAAATGACAACAAAAATATTGTAATTTCTTACCTATTTCAGCCGTGAACGGTCATATTGATGCACAGAATTTCGTGCTATTCTATTGTTTATTCTTTCCGTGGTTGATCTATTTTTTATGAAAGTCCGTTTCCGCCACTAAAAGAAAAAAATATCCCCAAGGTATGTCATAATTATGAGATAAAAAGTCAAAATTATGAGATAAAAAGTCAAAATTATGAGAAAAAAAATCATAATTATGAGATAAAAAGTCGAAAGATATTTGGCATGAGAGCTTCTTTTTATCAGGCGAGCATGGTAATAATTATTTTTAAAAATCTCATAATTATGACTTTTTTATCTCATAATTTCGACTTCTTTATCTATGACATACCTTGGGGATATTTTTTTCTTTCAGTGGCAGAAACGGACTTCCATAGTTTT
Organism: Lutjanus campechanus; assembly: GCA_027495735.1. NCBI lineage: Eukaryota > Metazoa > Chordata > Actinopteri > Lutjaniformes > Lutjanidae > Lutjanus > Lutjanus campechanus. Next base: position 8,813 of record JAJHUR010083606.1, on the reverse strand, counting down.
TAGCCTTCCTGCAGTCACGTTATTATTAGACAAAGATCGAGAGATCGACAGCTAGGGAGACAGAGAGACAGAAATATAGAAAATGTCTTTGAGCTACTTCAGAACTTGGACCGCGACGTCTCTGATGCAGGGGAACTATCTGAGGTGGAAGGCTCCAGCCCCCCGCGACCCTCACAGATAAGCGGTTACAGAAAATGGATGGGTTATTTTCTGAAATAATTTTCTTGTTCTGAGTTATGGATGAATGAATTTGTCAAACACTGGTGTGAATATAATAATGCAATAATTACGGTTTGATATATGGGATGATATGAATATTGATATGCCTGAATTTAATTTGTTAAAATGTGCATTTAGGTGTTTTTTATGTTTTAAAAGACATCCTACAACAATAAATGCATTAATCTCTCAACTGGGTATTTATGTGTTCAGAGATGATTAAATTTGGATTCTAGAGGTCAAAATGACCGCCTACAGCTGTTCTAGTAGGTTTGGAATTCCGGCCAGTGTTAAAATCTTTTACAAAAACGGTTTCCGTGTCGAGATAGCTTATTATTTCACCGTAGCAATTTGAATGTTGTGAAGGTGATCTGAAGACAACCAAGTCAGGCAGGAATATTAAGCTCTACCTTCCATATTGTCTGTATTTTATAGAAGTTCTAGTTTTGATGAAAAATGCATTTGCAGGTATAAAATATATAATATACAATGATATGCATTTGTCAGTACACTGGTCATTATTCTCTGTTGAACGACTGCCATAGTGTGACATGCGTAACATGAGCATAACATGTCTGGGGCGACGAATAAAAGCCCATAGTGATTGGCCAGGACCTCACATGTGATAATAGCCGAATAAATGTTGCCCTTTTTTCAAATGTAAACTTGTTTTGTCTTGAGGGTGTAAAAGATAAGAAAATATATGTTCTCCCAGTCATTTTAGGTGGGCCAGTTGTACAAGTGAGTGGGCCGAGGCCCGTTAGGCTCCCCCATAACGGCGCTCCTGTGTGGGTGGGCCCAGAGACGATTAAGTGGGCTTAAAGTGTAACTTGCAGGTTAAATTCTTTAATGAAATACATATGTACTTTGTGTCAAATGACAAAAAAAAAAACCTAATTCAAGATTTTTTGGACATAAGGACAAAAAAAAAAAAAAAAAAAAAAAAGAAATGGTGGTCTGGTTGAGAAAGGCTCTTAAAAATTGAAAACTGACAGAAGTTTGCACACAATATGGGAATAAAATAAGGCTGCATAGCCACAACAACAGTGTTATAGTTTTTAGTTTAGTTCTTTTTTTAGTTTTACACCCATATGTTTTATTTAAAACAACAGGAGCGCCACTAATTAAACATTTCTTTCTGTTTGTGACAAACATCTGACAGTGATCAAAACACATATTCAGATACTTTTATAGTTTGTAGTTGATGTGCATCGTCAATGCTGATTTACAACAGTGATGTGTGATGTGTGTAACTACGATCCTGCTAATGTTCCCCTCAGGATGAACTGAAATAAGGTGATCCTTCATCAGCTGCAGCTATACTTTGTTACTTTGCATGTTTGTGATTGTAAATGATAACATGTGCTAAACTATGATTAACTTCTAAAAATAGCAGCTAAACATGTTCACGTTGTCATGGTGAGGATTCTGACATTAATTATCTCACAGCACTTCTGAGCATAAGAACAACCTCAGAGTCATCAGTGTAGCTTCAGACTCCCAGTGTTGTTTCCCTTTTTGTTTTACATAAATGATCTTTACCTTCAAGTCCCTAAACACCGCTGAGCTTATGGATGAGGAACAAATATTATTTTATCGACAGGTGTTGTAAAGAAACCAAAAAGATATTCAAGCAACCATTGAAGTCTAAAAACATCATCTTCACACATTTCTTGGATTTTAATTGTTTGATACATTTATGAAGAGTTTTGATCTTTGCTTTAGGAAAAAACTACATAAACTGTTTACCTCAAACTGCACCAATCAATAAATTTATTCAGGAAATTTGAAGCTTGGAATGTTATGGAATATTGCTCGTTGATAATAATATAAGAATTCTTAATCTTTTTAGGGGAAAGCCTCTGCGGATCCAGATCAGAAGTTATAAAGCAACAGCTGACAGCTGGTATGAACATCTGAACACACACTGCTCACAAAATTCATTTTCAAATGTTTTAATGACTATTTAGCTGCAGTATGACAAAGTCAATCACCAAGTCACCATGCTGAAAATGTATGTTGGGAAGACTGAGAGGAAGTCACATGCACATGCACGTGTCCTGGCTAAACAGAGACTAAATAACAACAAGCACACAGGAAGTGTGATGTCATTCTCTGCTCAGGAAGACATTACTCCACTACATCTGTATATTGCAAATAGTTTACAGACATCTGAATGTTGTATTTACTTTAAAAGTCACATTTCATAAAATATAAAAAAGTTGTTTTTAGTTTGCCATTTGTAGAAATCTATGAAGTCCAGCATTTCACTGATGATCCATAGGATATGGATATAATCCACAGGAGATCCAATAGTCTTTGAGCTGCATGTAAATGATCTAAATTGGCATCATGAGGTTTTCACTCAAAAGCAACATGTTTTAAATTACTGTTGACTTCAGTGGAGCTTTTCTTTGTTACAGGAACCACACAAGACAATAGTTGACTAACTAGACAACAGAAGACTAACCATTTGGAAAGCAGGAGAGTCAGAGGAGTTAACTAACATACTTTATGTTTTCTCTCATCTAGACATGGACCCTGAAGGCAGCAGAGCGATAAAGTTGGCAGCACTTGGCCGACCATTCAGCCTCGGGATGCTGTACGACTGCCGCAGAGATACACTTGTTCCCGGTAAAGATTGTAGGGATGAGGTTTTATAACAAAAGTACTAGCTCTTACTCATGCACCTGCATGCACACACACATAAATAGAGAGAAAGACAGAGTGTGTTCTCAAATGACTGAATAGTTTGTGTAGACTTGTGAAATGTTAGCTTTCTCTGTGTTCCCTTTTCCAGCTTTTTGACCCTGAACTGTAATTGGGAGCATATGAGTTTCTTTGGACTGATTTAGCCTGGCTTCAAGCTGGTAACTATAGCTTTAGCGGTCTGAACTGCTCCACCACTGATGGAGGAATGGATGAAGGAAACCGCTGATTGTTCTTTCGGCTGCCTTAATCGCCCTCTGTAGCTTTTTTCTTCTGCTGTGCAGCCAGCATACTACACAGTGATGGAGTCAGTCAGCACACTCTCGATGGGGGAGCGGGAGAATGACATTAGTAGCCTCTCCTCAAATCTAATCCTTCTTAGGACTCAACATTTTTGTTGCTGGGCCTTCCTCACCAGCGCTGTTGTGTTGGCTGACCAGGAGAAGTCTATGGCTACCTCCTTAGTTTTCTTGGTGTTGGGGGTCAGGTTGTTTCTGGCACACCACTCTGCTAGCCGCTGCACTTCTCCCCGCTAGTTATGAGGACCACCATTGGGGTGTCATCCGCATACTTAATTATTGTATTGGTCGGGTGGGTGGGGGAGCAGTAATGCGTGTAGAAGACATGCAGGAGTAAGCTCAGCATGCAGCCTTGTGGAGAGCCAGTGCTGAGCGTTAGGGTGGAGGAGCTGCAGGGGCCTAACTTAACAGTCTATGGATGGTTTGATAAAAAGTCTTTAATTCAGGCACAGGTGGCAGAGGGGAAGTCCAGGGCAGTGATCTTGTCCACAAGGATGTTGGGAATGATGGTATTGAAAGCGGAACTGGAGTCAAGGAAGAGCATCCTTACAGAGCACCCCGGGTGTTCCAGGTGGGCCTGAGCAGTGTGAAGGGCTGTGGAAATGGCATCATCAGTGGATCTTTTTGCTCTGTATGCAAACTGATATGGGTCAAAGGCAGGAGGGAGGCATCTACTCTTAAGCCCGGTCGGCCCACAGGTGGGCCGAAGAAATCCCAGAAGTACAGTACAGTAAAAAAAAAAATAGTAAAACAGGACAACGGTATTTACTTTCAATTGTTGATCAAAGTTTATACTCTAATGTTCACAAAAAAGGTCAGATGTGCATATTAGTGCAAACGTTAGTATTTAGAGATGATTTTAAACCTTGATGGTGTGAAATCCGCGACAAAAAGCGACATTAAAAACGTGAGATCCGAGGAAATCAATCCCTGACATCGCCGTAAGAACACGGTGTGGTGTGGCCATTTTTGTAGCCCTGTGAAAGGGCAGGAGCAACTGAATCGAATGACACCAAGCTTTCTATGGACTACAATACCCAGCGAGATTAAAGCCCTGCGCAAAGGTGCAGTGTAAATGCCTTGCAGTGCGCCGTAACAAAGGGAGCATGCTAGATGGCGCCAGCTCCGGGTCACAAGCTGTTTTTAGTTAAGTTTAGGCACAAGGTAAATTTTATATCCAAAAGCTCCAGTAGATGGCAGTATACCAGTCTAATGGACATAAATTGTATTTTCCAGCCAGTTTCCATTGGAAGTGAAAAGTAATCCATTTGGCACAGTTTGGAACAAAGTGTGCCATTGTGCCTGTGTGGAGGCTTTGCCCTTGGTTCAAATTCTATCAAATTTGATAAATATGTAGTCAAAGAGTTGCTGAAGGTAATCAATGCAATCTGTCTGCATGGAATCATTGTTGGCATAGTGTTATCCTCTGTCAAATAGGGGGGAAAATCAGGCGAGGATAGAAATTTCACATTTCTCCTCTGGTTTATTCCAATTTACTCAGGCATAGTGACAGACACAATTTTTTTACACTGGGATTACATTCTCTGAAGTCCCTAGATGTCCAAGGACACCAAGAACATGCATATGAACTTTTTTATAGTGGAGTAATTTTTCATTTACTTTGGGTATGTCTTTTTAGGCGTTTTTTCTGAAAATATGGCCAGGGCTTAAGAGGTTAATGTGCTGTGATATGAGTCTCTCAAGGCATTTTGCAACTACTGAGGTTATTGCAATGGGTCTGTAGTCACTGAGGTTACTGATGACTGAGTTTTTGGGAACAAGGATTATGGTGGTTGACTTAAGACAAGGTGGGACGGTGGCATGTGACAAGATCTTCATAAAAACTTCTGCAAGCTCATTGGAACAGGCCTTGAGTACTTCACCAGGTACTCCATCAGGTCCAGCAGCTTTCCTTGTCTTCACCGACCTGAACACCTGTCTCACTCGATTCTCCTGAAGGGTGAATATGTGTAGGGTTGTGGTCTGTGGGGGCAGTGAGTGTGAGGGGGGGCTCTTAACCTCAAAGTGGACAAAGAAATGGTTCAGTTTCTCTGCCAGCAAGGCATCAGCACACCAGGGCTGTTATATATATATATCTTTATCTATATCTATATATCTTTGTAGTTAGTGAGACGTTTTAATCCTTGCCACACTTGACGTAGGTTGTTGTTAGATAGGTGGTCCTCCATCTTCTTTTTGTAGGCTGCCATCTTTAATGCCTCTCCATAGGTCTGCTCTTGCTGAGCTATACATATTGCCAAAACAAACATATAGTAACAACAATAATAGTATAAAAAAATTACAACATTAGTTATAAAAATGCTGTTAAAAACGATGACAACAGATGCGATAACAACAATAAATGTATACCATATTTCTACAGTCACAAACCCTCTTTCTTGCTCTCACAGACAAGCAACCTGCATGAAACTATCACAACATGATCTTTTCACATACTTTAACAGTCCAACAGATAATTAGCTAACAGTTAGCTATAGATCACCTCTACCAGCATCAAAACAGGAGGGAAGTAGTAAAATAGTAAAGCCCACCTCTTGCTTGATTTGATTGGCTGCCACCACCATTTTTTTAGACAATAGTCACATAAACTATCACATATTTTTTTTATAATTTAATGACAATTTGAAATTTCAAAAATCATGACCTGTTCCAAAAAGATTCACATGTAAAGTCACTAAATGTAACTGAACCACAATTAAAGTATTTGAAATACAACCCCAACTGTAAAAGAGTTAGGATGCGGTGTAAAGTGTAGATATAAACAGAATGTAAGGATGTTCAAGTCTTTTTTGATTTAATCAGTGTTTGGGTAGAGGCAAATCCAGGACTTGAAATGCATTTGTTTGAATTACTCTTTGGATATCTTTTATCTTTTATCTCTTTCATCCAGATTAGGCTTTTTAAAGAGAGAGCTTTTTAATGACTGCAGTCTTCAGGGCCGTTGGAAAAAGGCCTGACTGAAGAGTTGACTATCTGTAGTATATCTGATGCTGTGTAGTTAAAAACATCTTTAAAGAAGGTTGTAGTCAGAGTGTTCAGGCAGCAGGTAGTGGACCTAAGATTTCTGACTATGTCTGTCAAAGTTGCATAATTTAAGGGGTGAAAAGGTGCCAAATTAACTGGAGTAGTCTTATGAGGCACAGATGAAATAGCCACTGTGTTGAAGTTACAGACTGTTTTTCTTATCTTTAAAATCTTGTCTGTGAAAAAAGAAACAGTCATTGCATGCCTCGGTGGACAGCAGTTCCATGCATTGTTTTTATTTTTGTTGATAATCTCAGAGAAAAAGGACTGTCTGGCCTTTTTTAGCTCCAAGTTATAGACGTGCAGACTTTCCTTATAGATGTCATAATGAACCTGGAGTTTGGTTTTTCTCCACCTGTGTTCTGCTTTTCTACATTCTCTATTTTGAGCTTTTACCAGTGTGTCATTCCTCCATGGTGCTTTTTTCTTACCGGAGACAACTTTGACCTTCATGGGAGCGATAATGTCCATAACATTCATAGCTTTAGAGCTTAAACTATGAACCAGATCATTGACAGAGACTGAGGGCAGAGCTGGTGTGGGTGTAAAGTCCTGGGTGAAAAGTGTACAGGTGTTTTCATTGATATAGTGTTTTCTGATTACCTCTGTTGTAATTTTACTGGTGTCAGCTGAGATGGACATTTCAAAGAAAACACAGTAATGATCAGAAAAGGCAACATCAGTCACCACAACCTCAGAAATGTTGAACCCTTTGGAGATAATAAGATCTAAAATATGTCCCTTATTGTGTGTTGGATCTGTTACATGCTGGGAAAGTCCAAAGTTGTCCAGGATGTAGAAAAGTTCTTTCTCACTGCCATCTTTGGGATAATCAATATGAATATTAAAATCACCCACTATGACAACACAGTTAAAATCAATACACACAACAGACAGTAGTTTAGAAAAGTCATCAACAAAGTGTGCACTGTATTTTGGGGGCCTATAGATGGTTACTAATACTGCTGGACAGGAGGATCTCAACTATTCAAAAGACTCAAACTTCATATATGACAACTGTTTGCACTGATAAACATCTTTAAATAAAGTGGCTCCTCCACCTCCTTTCCTGAGTTCTCTAACTGAGCTGATAAAATTTGGGGGAGTTCATTTAATAAAGACTGCTGCACTGTTGTTTTCGCATGAAGGTCTCGTACAAACACGCCACATCAGATTCAACAAATGCTATTACCCTCAGTAAATGATCCGCCTGCGCGTATTTGAGTGCACGTGCATGAGACTTGTAAATTAGCATAATTAGCATAATACCATATAAGGTTGCGCTTCCTGTCCCATATGTCAGGAAGTGTTCATTTATGAAAATGGCATCAAAGAGTAAAAAGAAAAACTTTACGAGTTTGGAGTTTGACGTTCTGTTTTCAGAGATCCATGAAGGAAAATCTATCATTTTAACAGCGTCAGCAGTGGAATTAAAAGACTCACTAAAGCAAATAAATGGGAGAAGCGAGTGCTGTTAATACCGTGTTACCTGAGGGTCGGACTGTCACTGAAAAAAAGAAGAAACATCTCAATATGAAAACGACTAAAGAAAAAAAATAAAAACCTTGCCACAGCCACAGTAAGGGGTGATCGATGACTGCAGTGAGAGGAGAGGGTAAAGGGGAAGTTTCATCACTGAGACAGAGGACAGAATAAGTGAGGATGTTCACCTGGACAGAGACTTTATACACCTGCATGTGAAGATATACGAAAAATACACCTGACAGCAGGTAACAATAGATAATTGAATGAAGGATGAGGCTTTATATGTAAATTCATTATTATATTATAATTTAAAATGTAGCCAAACAGAATAATGTCAACATCAGGAGCAGTTTGTAATTTATTTTTCAAACTCAAAATGCCTTCAAACTAATTAAATATACAGTCGTTAGTGAAAAACTTTGGTTTGTATACCAGCAGACTGACTGCACACAACTCTACGACAGGTCTGGACCACTCGTAAATTGTGTTCATATCTAAAAGAAAACGCAAAATACGAGAAAATTGGTGAATGCCAAACTTCTCTTAAATCACTCGTACGCTCCACTTAAGAACAAATCTGTTCATAGGAGCGGTTCTTGCATGAGATGAGGACCAATGTCTGACAGTCTGTGGCTGACACGTTACTGGAGTCAGATTAAATAACGTAGCTTTGAGTACACATAGTTTTTCCTGATGTTAGTCAAAACAGGAATGACAGACCTTGGAGATGCCTCTGGCTGATTATTTTCAATTTCAAGATATATTTGACCAGGTCACCAGCTATTTAAGATCACTGGTATGTTTAAGGAAGCAGCATGAGGTCTGTCTCATCTCTGATAAACACCTGAGTGATGACGTCTGGGGCTGCTGTTTAACAGTTCATCAGTTTGACTGAGCTTTAGTGTGGCAGCTTTAATTAACTCCTTGATTGGTGAGCGTGGTGGAGGAGGGGAGGGTTGATGTTGGCTCCGTGGTGGTTGTGGTGGAGGGCAGGAGGAGGGTTGTTGGATCCCTGACTGGGACAGGGACATCCTCTGAATGCTTTGGGTGATGTGG
>JAJHUR010083604.1:0-15487 GCA_027495735.1 Lutjanus campechanus | reverse complement strand
TTCTGTGTGCATGTGAGTCTATGTGAAGCCTACAAGTGTGTGGGCTGTTGTTGAAAAGGCGAACAGATTGATGAGGACCATTGGGAAGCCTGGATGAGTGCGGCCGCCTGTCTGCAAGTGTCACAACACGCCTGTGCCCGTGTGATGCGCCACAAACATACAGTTTGGCAGCATGGGTATCAAGGGGCCTCCTCTTAATTGCGTGGCTGACAGCCGCCACCTTTCACACACGAATACACACACTCCTCAACCAGCTCAAAGACCCTTTTTAAAAAGCCTCCCTCCCTTAGATGAACCGAGCGGCATGCATGTCATCTGTCCTCGCCGCTGTCTGAACCCCAGCCCCTTCATCTCTGGTGTCATCTGGTGGAGGCACGCTCCCTGGGCGTCTGTACGACACCGTGTCACTCCACACCGAGCTTGACTCTGGCCAGGGTCGCGGTCAGGCCTCGAGGCCGCGGCGGGCGGCAGTCAGGTGCTGTAAATGGCTGTCCGAGCTGACAGATAGATCGCCGTCCGTCCCTTCTGCCTCCAATCTGCTGGATCAGTCTGCATATCTGGATCCTCTTTATGTTGTTTAGATCTGTTTGGTATGTGATGGAATCTCTGCATTCATCTCTGTCACTTGTGTTACTATTATAGCCAGTGACGCTTTGTTCTGTAGCAATTTCCCATTTCGTTTTCTCCCATCTGTTCTTTTCCTCACAGGAGAGGAATGTGTAGATTTCATGGTGTATCAGCTCACTAAGACTCAAGTTGTTTCAAATTAAAGCATAGCCTTTCCTGCCTCTCCCACTGAAGCACTGCAATTTCTGTCTCTTACTTGACTTGTAGTTATGTACTTTGTCGTAAGAGAGAAAGAAAAAATGCTTCTGTTTTTGAATGTTTCTTTCTTATTTTTTGTTGGGTGTAATAAAAGCGGCATTAACCTTCTCTGAGCAACATTTACCCCCAGCAGCCTTGTAAGGGGATATTCTTGTGCTGGAGAGACGACTGTCAGCCTAACACTTGCCTCAGCCAGACTCGCTATTCTCATTAGCTGTTCAGAGGTCAATTTATAGGCATTTTGGCCCTCAGGTTAAGGTTAGGATTTGGAGTGTGTAAGCTGATGCTGGATGTTTGCCTTGGCCCTGACCTGTGTGGAGAATCTTCAACTGCTGCTGTCTAAACACAAGTTGGAGAGGGGGTATAAAGATGGGTAATGGCTGATACACATTCAGTCGGCGCATGAGCTATGTGAGATTTAAAGCACACTTTCTGTTTGAGTGAATGCTCCCTCTTTAAAAACATTTTCTTTATTGTGTGTATGTTGCGCAAAGATCGCTGAGATTTAAAGTAGTCATATATGACATAATAGTACCAGTGGTGGGTAGAGTACTGAAAATCTATACTTAAGTAGAAGTACAATTACTCCTACAAATATGACTCAAATAAAAGTGAAAATTGCTTTTTCAGAAACCTACTAAAGTAAAAGGGAAACAGTAGCTGGTTAATAAAGTACTCAAAGTTACTCAAGTTACTTTCCATTTCAATATTTTTACAAGGTGCACTGCACGTTGAAGTTGCCATTATGTTAGGTTAACCACTCTATAACAGCAATTTAAATGCCCAGTAGACGGGAAGCTAACCATTCACATACTTTTTACACTTGTCCTGTTAGGGAATTTTCCCAGTTTAGGTATCATACTAAGGCCTTGAGGTCATTGAGAGGACTAAATTTCAGCATTAGTCCTTTGAGATAAACAAGAAAACAACCTGATAGTGTTTCTGTGACAGCTAAGGTCAGAGATGCGTCTCTTGTTTCTCTAAACAGAGCAGATATAACTGTTATCATTTCACTGACCCCAACAAATGGAAGCAACGGCCAGAGCTTGTTCATTATTCATACTTCCTGCATTTTGGATTTGTAGCTCAAGAGGCTAATTCTATATGCTGTAGATGTGTTGGATCAGACCTTATTTGGGCATAGATTATTTATGACATTATCTGTGAAGACTTAAAGACTGATAATCTTGGAGTACTGAAACTCCTGTACTGATTTTTCTGTCATTCTCCTTGGCAAAGTGCAAGATTTCCCTAAAAACAATTCATTGACTCATACAAAAATAATCTTATCAATCGTCACCCATGACCCACCAGAAGACCGTGGCGGTGCCTGCATCTGCAGAGACCTTCCACCCATACCCTCTTATTTACTCATTACTTTGAGGTGCTCAGGATGCTTTACCAGCCCAAAACATCATTATTAGTCCTGGCGATGTGACTCAACAATCAACTATTTTTCTGGTGTTACAGATTAACATAGCCAACGTTATCTAGTGCTTGCGGGGGTTACAAGAGGAGTTTTTTAAAGCAGTGATATCTGTTTTTGAGAGGCACAGAAAGCGCTTCATCATGTAACTTTTGACTTTTAAAAAAAAATTTGATATAAAAAGCATGTCCAAATGTGGCCAGGGATTGTTACTCAAAGCTGACTCGTGTTCTGGGTTTTACTCCGTCATCACATAGTGGTCATAAGTCAACTGGTGCTTCTTTTTTTCCTTTACTCCTCGCATGCTCAACCCCCTCTACATTCAGTCCCCACATATGCTTACTAGTTGTACCAAAGGTATAAATAGCAAATGTAGTAAAGTAAAAAGTAGATCACTGGCTTAAAAATATACTCAAGTAAAAGCACAGTTTTAAAAAAGAAACATGGAAAGTACTGGTTCCTTTAAGAAGAAAAGTACTTTTTAACTCGTGTCTTACTTGTAGCTTGTTATTACCCCACCCCGATTAGTACGTGTGTGTTGCTGTAGCGATTCAAATAGGACAGTGGCTTAATTGATATATCATTGGTTTAATTTAGTAGTGAGAGAATAAATGACAACTGCTGTCTAAGCAGATGGGGCCAAACAGTAGAAGGAAATGGGGTAAGGAAAGGGGGGGGGGTGTGAGTCGATGAGGAGGTATTTCTGGACTGTTATTTCACATGGCGAGGCTGTAGGGGAGACTTAAGGCAGGATATATCACTTAAACCCTACCACGCGCCTTAGCATAGCACTGCACTCTTCGCGGGGCCACTGGCAGACGCACAGCCAGTCTTCCTGTGCAGCGGGGCCATCCTTAGTCAGGATCAACAATAATGAATAGGGGATACAGGAGAAGCTTGCTAATCCACAACCATCAGGCACGAAGGTCGTTCAGGCCTGCAAAATGTTCAGATTGCTGAGATTGTCTACTTAAAGTGGTCATGAAAATACTATCGGACAGATCTGTGAAGCGCTTTGTACAACGTCTGCAAATTGCTGATGAAAGAGGAGTCAGGAATGTGAAATGTGAAGTCCGATTTGATTTTGTTGTCAAGGGGCTTAATTGACTTTACCAAGGGGGGTTGCAGGAATGACACACAATTTGCATTAGTGAACAATTTGCAAACCATGCAGTTAAGTGAAATGTGATGTATGTTTTTTTTTTTTTTTTACTGGCATCTGTTGGTTTCCATTGGTTTTCATAGAGTACTAAAAATATATTGTAGACTTCTGAAACTTGCTTCAGAGTACAGTAAGGAGAAGGAAGACATAGAGGAAGGATGTAGAAACAAAAAAAATGAAACACTGAAATGAAAGCAAAGTAACTTGACTTAAAGGGGAAATACAGCTGCAGGGTGTATGCGGGGTCTTAAGGATTTAAAGTTGATAAATCAATTTAGCAACAATTAAGACATGTAGAAAGTATTAAAATATCTTTAACTCAATTTTCCGGGGTATTAAATTTTGTAGTAGTCATGTTTCTGTCCATGGTTGTATGCTGAAGTTTGTGTGAATTTAATCAATAATTTAATGCATAGTGCAATAACATTTGAAACTGGATTATGACCAAATAGTTGCAAAACTAATGACATTCCTATGGCCCTCAGCTGTACTTTTAGTGCAAATGTTAGCATGCTAACAGGCTAAACAAAGCTGGTGGACATCGTCACATTATGCCTGTTAAACATCAGCACGTTGCGTTGTCATTGTGTACATATTGGTATGCTCATGTTAGCATTTAATTGTGCCTGAGTATAGCCTCACAGAGCTGCTACAGTGTGGCTGCAGACTCTTAATCTTTTGTGATGAAGTGACACAAATCAAATCTGCGAAGACGCTGACCAAGTTGTCTGAAAACTTCAGTACAGTTAAATTAATAGTTATAGTAGTCCTCCATTCTTGTTAGTATGTGATAACACAATGAGTAAAGATGATGAAATCAAAATGTCGGCATTGAAGTATTGTGCTGTTTGGTTTTGTGGTCCACATAATTCAGCCTCTTTTGTATGTTCAGAACAGCTCAGCCCACATTTGCCGTTTTGTAGTCATGTGGTTAGTTTATGCTTAGCAACGCATGTTGAATTATAGCCCACGAAGGAAAGATTGATGGTTTTTTATTGCAACTATGTTCCCTCATGCTTTGAAGTGGAGAGCTGTGCATTGATGCACACTACCTGGGCTAAGGTTCACATGCAAAACCATAAATCCTGGACAGCCCAGGTGTCTGTCACTGACGATGTGGGCCGAAAAAAGTCGGCTTGCTTTGGTAATAGTAAATAGAATCAGGGCAGGAAATTAAACTTGAAATGCTGGTTGTTTCTCTGCCAGAGTGAGTGGTGGATCAGACGAACCTACCAGCAGCAGTTTTATTGGCTTTTGAGTGGTGGCTGGTGTTAATTAAGGTATTACAATGTGTGTTTATGTGTCTGTCTGGCTGCAAATTTGGCAACTGAATGTGAGAACTAAAGGGTGTGTGAATCTCTTCGCTTGTGTTTGATTTAAACTCTTGTGGTCAGTGGTTTACATTTACTGTGTATTAGGCTAGTCGAATGTGTTTGTGTGTGTGTGTGCACGCGCGTCTGTGTGTCCTGTTTATCTGTCAGTCGTCTTATCTTTCCAGTGGAAAATTGACGTGTCACATTAGTTATTCTTGAGCCGGCTGGAAGGGTTGAGATAGTAGCAGGTGATGTCTTTTAAAAACCCACCAAACCACAGCCACATGTCCTAGTCACTCCACGCACATTACTCATCCTGGAGGCATGTACACTACTCGCATACACACACACACAGCACACACACAGACTCACATGCAGTCCATGTTTTTTTCTTTTCAAGCAGAGTGGATATCATGGTTGAAGTTGTAAATTCACTTGTCAACTCAGCAAGTAGATTTTCCTCAGAATTCAAGAGCTTGAACTTGAACTAAGTGAACACTTAACAAGCAGGAACTGTCATTTAAGCTGTCGTTTCATCTGAGCTGTTCTCAGTAGAGTGCATAATAGGGATCAACCAACAGGTTTTTGTAGGGACGATACAGATTATTGGTAGTCAAGAGAACTGATATTTTAAGCCAATGTACATTTGCAGTAAAAATGAAAACCTTGACGTCAAAATTTAGAATAACACAAACACAAAATAACTAAAACTTAAAGCTTCATGTTGAATTGAAATAGAGCATTATCTTCAAACAAAAAAGTGCGGGGAGCTGTCACCAGCATTTCTTAAAGTTTAGGGCACATTATGAAAGTTCTGCTGCTAGGAGCCTCTCTCACATTAAAGCTACTACAAGGAGTTTTTAATTGGTTATTAAAATTATCAATTTAATACTCTGTATGACCTACATGAGTGTACAAGACCATCCCCAAGAAGAGTGGCTGTTTCTGTATAGTAATTCTTAACGCCTGCCACCATGTTGGATTTTCTGTGAAAAAATTAAGGCACGTCATACCTTAGCCAGTTAGAAGAAATTTTATTTTTGAAGTTATGAAAGTTCCTGGTAGTAGCTTTAATATATTTAAAAAAAGATGTAGTTTGACATTGTGAAGTAGTGTGGGATTATGGGAGTTGTTTTCTTTAAACCAACATTATTGATTAAACTCTGACATGACTCAGAAATCATGCAGATGGACGAGGTAATGTATTATAGTTTTATTCACATTATGTTGAGTCATTTCCACTGACAGTGGTGAAAGTCTGAATAATAACTTCATAACGCATAAAGACCACAGAACTACAGCAGGTTATCTACTACATGTGTTCAATGTGACTTATATGCAGCAGTTAATCATTTGTGTGTATTTGGTTTTAGTCATTTTCTGCTCCTCTTAGTCTTCTGTCAGAGTAAATTAAGTATTTTTGGTTTTGGACTGTTGTGCATTTTTCCCAACTCTCCTGTAAGCTGCGTTAATGACAAAGTTGTCTTATCTGAAATCTTATCAGAAATGGCATTTTTTAAAAACATGTTAGACCTGGCTTTATCACAAGTGCTTGTTTGCTCCCTCTCAACAAGCTGCTTACAAGTCCTTCAGTGTTTTATATTCTCTAGTCTAATTTTATTCATGTTATAAATTTAAATTTGTAAGTCTTAACAGGATTTGTATAAAATGTTGAAATGCATAATTTTTGATTGTAACAGTTATGTTTTCAAGGTTGGCAATAAGCTTGAATTTTAATATACTCCCAAAGTCACTCTTAAAAAACAAAAAAGCTTTTAATATTTAAAATGAAACAGTGCTGTTGTCATATTTGTCATCCATAGCTAGAGGTTCTCTGTGGCCCCTTTACTCTGGAAATTAGCAAGTGTTAAATAATCATGATCAAAACATATAATACAAAATAAACAAACTGAGAATAAACATTGGTTGCTTCAAATATGAAGGATTTTTGCAGTTCCATTTGTAGTAACAATTTAGTAACAAGTTTTCAGATAATTTAGACGTGACGATGAAGGCTTCAAGAGTCTGCAAACTGTTGGTTTAGATACCTTGAAAGTGCTTGAATTTTACTCTTAAAAAGCTGTACGAACGCTCTTGCAAAGATGTTATTCTCGGTGTACTTTGGGACAAATAAAACCATTCCTCCAAATAATCAGTTTGAAATATTAAAAGTTGGTGATATATGCTTCTCTTAATGTTTAATACTCTTAAATTCATGTTAATTAAACTTGTAGACGTCCTGTTTTCTCCTAATTCAGCGCATTTCTTTTTTATATTTTTGCCGTTACAACCTGTCAGTCCCATTTTACATCTCTGTGTGGCTGTGTAAAATAGTTGAAGTAGCCATGTAGTTATCATTCCTGAGGTCTCTTGTGAGTTTTGTCTCAGTCATATGATCTTTAGGAGGGTTTGTACAACCTTTGTCACCGAGGTGGTCCCTCCCTGCGGAGACGGCTGCCGTCTCCAGGCTGCTGGACTTGGTCAGTCCCACTTGTTGCAGGACAGAATACGCACTCACTCCTCATTTCTTCCCATGGTTCTCTATGTCCTCATGTCCACAGTTTTTCTGTTTTGTATCTAAGGGATTTGTGAGATAAAAGCCAGCCAAGTTAAGTCATTTAATTTTGTGAAAACTAAAATTAAAGAGGGAAGCATAAACCAATTTAAAAAAAGAAAGAAAATCAGGTAATTTTCATGGAAATAAACAGTTAAACCCTGAGTTGAAACAAAAAAAAAACATGAACTTAAGTCACACTGCACCACCCTCCTTACTTACCGGTATTCTGATCTCTTTCTCATTCCTTTTCGCTTCAGAAAGGTTCAGTTAGAGGTCTTCTGCCTCACCACGACTATTTTTAACAAGGCCTGAAAGCCAAGCATTGGACAGTCACACACACACACACACACACACACACACACACACACACACACACACACACACACACACAGACCCTTAGACAGGTGCCAACTTTTGTGCCGAAAAGTGTGGTGTGTTGTGGTGGGGTGTGTGCATGGGGAGTGACTGTGGGCTGGTGTCGGAGGAATGCGTGACCTCGCCGGCCTCTGCCGCTGTTTGGCTTTGATCAGACATTCCTCTGGAAGTTTCCTCCTTCTGCTGTCACAGAGCCGCTAGCCAGTGATACGACTTTGTGTGTGTTTTTATGTCTTGTGTGTGGGGAATGGAAGATGGAGAGAGAGGGGGTCTTTTTTGAATTGTTTTATTTTTATTTTATTACAAGCAAGTAAAAGAAGAGTATTAACATTTGTAGAGTATAAGATACTGAAACAAACCCTGCACAAAGAAACATTATTATTATTTGTGGAGGTTGAAGTACTTGTTAGTAATGTAAAAAGTATTGTCCAAGATCCTTGGAGATTATGTTAAATCCATAAAACTCCACCTGAAGTGGTCATTACAGGCCAGAGAAATGCATGCTGTGCAGCCAAACATTAACTGTGTTTTCATCTTATTGTTAAGTGAAATTGAAGCAAACCTTTGAAACATTACAATAGGTTAGTTGGTGCAGTTTGCCAACTGCCAATAAACCTTGAAGAAGAAACAAAACCTGTCAGCTTGGACTTCTACAATAGAAAATGGGAATGTGTTATGCATTATGGGAATATCTGAGAGGAAGGTGATAGCTGAAACTGCTTTTTTCTGCTCACAGCTGATCAGTCATGTGACTTAAACGCTCATTAACCTCCAAACTTATTTGGAAAAGGTTTCCATCACCCATTAAGTGCATCAACTCTCTTGAAAAAGGCAAGAACACCTCAAACATGCGTAAAACCTTCTTTGCTGAATTTAGGAACTCTCTTCCAATTTTGCCATTTCCATCAATTTTTTCTAATGTGAAAATTTCAAATGCACATAAAAATACAATGATTGAAACATGGCTGATTTTCAAACCCACAGAATTTTATTTTACTTTTATTTTCAGTTATACCAAATAAGTCATTCACACAAAACACAAAATATATAAAATGACTCAGGATCTGAAATATTTCCAAAAAATTTAAAAATTAATCTGCAACTATTTTGATAAGCAATGATTTAAGCCTGATGTTCTCTGATTCCAGCTTCTCAACTGTGATGATTTATTGCTTAAATTTGTAAACTGAATCTACATGTATTTGGCTTTTGAACTGTTGGTCAGACAAACAAGAGATTTGAAGATGTCATCTTGGGCTTTAGGATATTGTTATGGGCATTGCTCATTTTTTTCTGACATTTAGACCAAACATTAATTGGACCAATAATCAACAATGAAAATAGCTTGTAATTCAATGAATGAGCTGTTAAGAGGTTGAGAAAGTGTTTGTTAAAATGTCCTGAAAGTTTGTTTTAAAGCTTGCGATGAAGGGAGTTTTGGAGAGAAGCTAAGATAAGAGAGACACAGAATTTTGACTGGTTGTTCTTTGGTGAGGTAAGAGTGAAGCAAAATTATGTGTTTGTATTTCCCAAAAGTGAGGATTAAAGGTGACATTTCAGAGGACAAAAACATTAAAATAATAACCTCATGTGATGATATTTTGGGTGTATTTGGGTGCAAATCTGCTGATTTGTTTCAGCATGAAGCCTTCGTCGGGAGTTTGTGTTGGTTGTGAGAACAGGGAGAAAAACATCTTTATGGGAGAAAGGAAGGGGTTTTGAGGGCAGTTAAGAGAAATGTGGAAATCTTTTGGTGTAATGAAGAGTGTGTGTTTGTAAGATGCATTGATGGAGGAGGGCGTGTGTGTGTTGTAAGGGTGAGGAGTGAGAAGAGCCTGGTGCTGGGAGAGTAGAAGGGGCAGTAACGGGGATTGTTCTCGATGAGCTTAGGAAAAAGCATGTAGTGGGTGTGTTTAGGAGACTTGAATAAGGACAGGAAGTGTTTTTGGCTGTGTGGGGAGAAAGTGTGTGTTGTGGGTTTGTGAAAAAGCTTGTTGTGGGTGTAGTGAAAGTCTTAAATAAGGAGACTCTGTGTGTGTTGTGGGGGCATAGAGAAAGAAAGACTTGTTTGGGAGAGAAGAGAGAGGAGATGTTTGGAAAGCTATTAAGATGAAAATGTTTTTGTAGCTTTTACAGTTTTGAATCAGCATAAGTGTTTGTGTGGGCAAGGAGAGGCAGAATCTTGTTCAGATAAAGGAAGAAAAGATATTTGGAAAGGGGTCTAGAGGGAAAATACAGTGTTAATAGGCAAAATAGGAAAGTTTGTAGTAGAAGTTTTAAGTGAAGAGTGTGTGTTATGGGGCAAAGAGAGAGTCTTGCTTTGGTCTTGGAAAGCAGTCAGGAGGAGAGACAAAGTGATTGGCTGAGGAGAGAGAGGGGGTGTTTCAGAGCCGTAAGGAGTCTCGAGGACGTCTTGTAGAGGAGTGGACAAAGAGGCAGAGCAGCTCAGGGTCTCGATTGGCTGCGGTGCGTGTGTGCCTTGTGCGTTTAAGATCTTGAGGAAGCATAGGAGAGAAACCTGAGTGTGCACAACGAGGGAGTGCTGGTAGGAAAGGGAGGTGAAGAAGAGGACAAGAAGGGAAGAGGGTGTCAGGCGAGTCAGAGGGTAAAGATCGGAACAGGACGGAGAGCAGGGGGTAAAAGGCAAAAGGAAGGAGGCAGGAGGTGAGGAGAAGTGGACAAGAGGGTGAGAAAGAAATTTTGTGGGCAAAAAAAATGTGGCAGATGAAGAGCTGACGAGGGAGAAATAGAAGAAAATAAAAGGAACCACACAGGGGAGGGTGAGAAAAAATAAACCCTTTTGTGGAATAAAGATTAACAAGGTTAATGAAAGGGAGACTTAGCTAACAAGTGACTTTCTGCTGCCAGCCACGAGAAACCAAAGACTCACACACAGAGACCAAAATACCCATTGAGAGGGAGCTTAGTGACAGGAGCTGGTGCTTTTGAGTGTGCCGCTCCTCCTCCTCTTCCTCCTCCTCCTTTTCATGCTGTTGTTGGCCTTAACTGTCGGCGGGTCACTGGGGCGCCACTACATTGCCATGTTTGAGGCCACACAGAACGTCATGCTCAAGCCTACGGAGTCCTGGAGGGAAGCGCTGCTGGACACCCGCGTCATGGATCTCTTCTTCACTGTGAGTATCCCATCCATCTTTGATGTGTTTCGCATGAGTAGTAAACAATCGCAGTGTGTCTGCAGGTTCTAAAAAGTTTGAAAAATGTCTCAGATTACTTAATTTGCACCTTTATGTCTTTAAATTGTGAAGTGTAAAAGAAAAAGTTGAGGAGAGTCATAATTTCAAGGCAACTGTCTTCATTAAATTTCTGTGTTGTGAATCATACTCAAACCTACAATCTTTTGTTGAGATGGTTACGTTTCTAAAAGCTTGAATCTTTCAGTTTTAGAAACAAAAAAATTGGTATTTCAAAACTTAAGTAAACTCATTAAAGCGGAAATGAATAATGGCTCATAATTTGATATTGTTAATTGCTACGAGTTCATTCTCAAGCACCCAAATAATTACGAGTCAGGTTCACAGCTCACTGTGAATATTTTTAAAAAATCCAAACAGGTTCCACAGTCAGGATTGCCTCTTTGGCCGGCCAAGCAAGTGGTAAAAAATAATTAAACTATTAAACTATTTTGATAATCAGTTCGTTATTAAAGTAATTTTTCATCCAAAATGGCAGAAAATATCTGCAGTTTTCAGCCTCTCAAATATGGAGATTTCTCATTTTTCTTCGTTTACTATGATAAACTGAATATCTTGGGATTTTAGACAAAACAAGACATCACCCTGGACTTTGAAAAACTGGGACAGATATTTGTCACAATTCTCTTGACATTTTATAGACATTGCAGCCCTAGAAAAAAAAAAAACTTTAGTCTTTGTTGTTTTTTAATAACTGCTAATGAAACAATTTTGACACAGGCAAGTACATTTCTGACTCACTTGCCTACAAGTGGAAAACAAATTAAAATACTGACAGAATTTTATGGGTTTCTAAAATCCAAAGATTCAGAAAAAACTTCTTTTTAGTTTATTTCAAATTTAAGAGTTTGACTTTGACTTCAAACATTCAGTGAAGACAGTTGCCTTGAAATTTGAAAGTTTTTGTTGTGTGTTTTTATTTCAAGTATGACATTGGAGGGTTCCCAGCAGTTTAATTTGTTGTCTTTGTTTCACAAAGTCTTTCTTCCATTCCTTTTTAAACAGCATTAAGAAAAACGAATAACATAAAAAAACAAACACTTGACCAAACCTGCAGATGCTTTGCTGACTGATGTACTTTGTTACACTCTGTCAGTTATTCTGCATCTGTCTGTCTGTCTTGCTGTTTTCTATCTAGCCATATCTGTCTGTCAGGGAGGTCGCTGTTCAGGTTTTTTTGTCCAAAGTGAAGATTTTTTGTGTCTCTAACATTTCCATTAGAGTTTTCTTGTGTCCTGCTTTACCCTTTCTTCTTTCTTCCCTGACCTCTGAATGGTGGTTTATTTATGATAAATAAAGAGAGACAGTTTGCCTTTTCATGTTGGGCAGGGAAATCTCACTTGACCTTGTCTTTTTGGCATATCCAAAGTTTTTACTAGTTTCGTGGGTTTTTTGGATGCCCCATTTAGTAGATTTATGGGTGCTTTGCAGTAGGGTCGTGTTATTGTGTTGCTGTCCAAAAGGACCGCCCGGTGAAGTAAGTGTGTATTTTTGCGCAGTGACTTGTGTGTTTAAAGAGGCGGCCCACGCTGGCTAAGCAAACGGTGTGGAAGAGAAGTGTGGAACAAACTGGTCAGCTCCTCTTCCACTCAGCATCCATCCAAACTCTGGCTGCCCATCGCCAGATACTGCTCCACTACTCTGCCTGTCATCTGCCTAGTAGTGCCTACTGCCATATACTGCTCCACTCCTTTAGCTTTCTATCTGTGTCACTACAAGCTCTGTCAAATGCTCCTCCGCTATCTACATCACACTGAACGTGACTTTACTCTACCAACTACATGCACATTGGCAAAAGCTGATCCACTTAGTCCTTTGGGAATTGGGAATTTAACCACCTTACTTTGAATTGAACCACTTAATTTGTCTAGACACACAAGTAACAGACTTAATAGACCAAGAGAGAAAAAAAATCTGCCATACTGGTGAGCTGACCTATAATAATTTTCTCCCCATCTGCACATATTTTCTCACTCCACACTGTTTCTGTTCTTGTGTCACACACCAGTTAAATGATTGACTGTTCACGTGTCACAAGTAGCACGTGTCATTATGCGTATCATTATTGTTTTATTAGTTAGACCTAGTTGAGAGCTTCAGTCTGGTGAATCAGTGATTTGTGCAGTTTTTAACTTATTTTTTCTGCCTTTTGTTCTACAAGCAACACAGATAATATTATCTGCATTTATATTCAAGGTTTATAATAAGACTACATACTATTGTTTTCTTCCAGTGTCATTAGTCAGTGCTCCCTGAGGTGTGTTCAAGATGACATATTAGTTCATCTGTTCTGACATTTGAAGTTGTCTTGGTTAGTCAGGGCATTTTCTTGCAACTAAATACTGATCCACTGCTGCTGTACAGTAGCACACATTTTCATTGCCAGATACTGCTTCACGTACATTTTAACTTTAATTTTTGTCAGGCCTAACGTAGCCCATGGTTTGGGTCTGGATTCTTAGAGGTAGAGTGGATCCTCTGAATGGCTGTTAAGTTTGTAAATCACTCTTAAATTTACTTGTACAGGTGGAGCAGTTTACTACTCCATTAAAGTGGTTCACAGTGATAAACACTGTGCTACTGTCAAAAGCAGTGCCACTTTTTTTAAGTTGGAAAAAAAATGAGTTATTTAAAGTGGTTCTCCTCCCATTTGTTCAGCTACAGAAGTAGAAACTTACTGTCTGGATTGGTGTTTGTTACCTAAAACTGGACCATTTTATAGGGAAGTAGTTGTAAATGATGGGACTCTAGTTTTTGTGATAATTCTATTTAGTGCTGTTTTTTTAACAAATGCTCAAGGGAAGCTCTGTTTTTTGTTTCTATTGTTGCTTTTGAAAAACAACCTTGGAAAACCTGTTTCAGTCACTTTATCTCCAAGTATTTTGAACTTCTAATACTTTGTAATACACCTAATTGTATCTTTTCTGTTTGGATTATACAGAAGAGAAAAAATAGGGCAGCTTGTGGTGAGAGCCTTTCCTTTAAATTTGGAAACCTACTGAACAATAGCTTAGGATTTTCACTAGAATTATTTTGTGACAAAGAATATTAAGTTATAACAAATGTTAATGATATATCATTATTATCATTATGTTTTTGTTGTGCAGCAGATGAACATGATTTGACTTTTTTCCGCAATCAAAATTAACTTTTTTTCCTCCGTGTCCTGCAACAGTCCCAAATTCTGCTTTTCAACTGTCCCAGACTTAATAACCACTGTCCCAAATTGACATTTTGAAATTTGACATTGGGAGCATAAGAATAATCTCCACAATCAGTTTTAAGTGGAGACAGTGTTCAGACCTCTCCACAGTACTTTGCAGAAACCTCTGACACAACAACCACACATGGCGTAGTGTAGAGCTCATGCTGGAATTTTCTGAATCTAACAGATTGTAAGTCTAGCTGTTCTATTATTATTCTATCATTATTATTATTATTATTGTTATTGTTATCATTATTGTTATTATCTATTATTTTCCTTTACCCACTTACTCATATCAAAATTAGCTTTTAGTTTCAATAATGTAAATGATAGTTATCAGGTCATAAAACAAATAGTCTGTTTATCTTTATTAACAAAACCCCTTCCTTTCTCCCATCAATTAAGACTTGATAGTCTAACAGTGGCAGAGCTGTTGGTGTAAAACAAAATCGAATCAAATCATGACCATAAAATCCAAAATCAAATCAAAGTGTGGATTTGAAGAATCGTGACACCCCTAATATTTATGCTGCTGGTTTAAAGTGAAAATAAACAAATCAACGCTGCAGTAAAATTATATCAAAATGTATTCAGTACCAAATCTGAATGAGTTTCTATTTTGATTATATGCTATCTTGATGACATCACTTTCAGTAACAATCAAACAAACAAAAAAAGTTAAGCTCTCATTTGCAGAATTTTCCATCGCTGTGCCTAATAATCACGAATCACTGGGAGTCCTTTTCATGCACCTGAAAAAGTTTTCAGTCTGATTGTTATGACTTCATCACAAAACAATCACACATCACTATAATTGGCGCTAAACAGCGAATGTAATCAGTTTTGATACACAGAGCACACACAGGCCTAATCAAGGATTTGATTGTCCCGTCGCTGCAGTTTGACATGAATAAAAATGTTTGTCATTTTTCAGTCGGCTCTCTTTGCTGCTGGAATCTGCAGGATGTGTTTTGTGTTGGTTTCAGTTTTCAGGCCTCCAGTCTCATCTCTCGCTCTGGTATTTCTAGTAGCTCAACTGTTTGTTATTGTAAGGCTGCTGTGGCACTGTCAGCTGTCTGTGTGTGTCTGTGTGTGTGTTACAGCATCCTCCTGGTTGTGTTGTGTGCATTTGTGTGTGTTAGCGCATATCTGTCTCTGTGGGATTCTGTCAATTTGAGTTTGTGTGGTGTACATTTGTGTGTACGCTCTACATGGAACTGTGTTGTGCCTGTGTGTACCTTGTAGTGTGTGTGTATTTAATGTGGTCCTCTGCTGTCTCAGCTGCTGTGTCTCCTCAGCTGTGAGGGGTAACAGGCTGGCCAGGGTAAGTGTGTGTGTGTGTGTGTGTGTGTGTGTGTGTGTGTGTGTGTGTGTGTGTGTGTGTGTGTGTGTGTGTGTGCTGTCTCTTTTCC
>JAJHUR010083602.1:0-15862 GCA_027495735.1 Lutjanus campechanus | reverse complement strand
TGTGCCAGAAAACAAACAAGTGCATTTCCAGAAGTGTCAAACTATTCCTTTAAGTTGCATTAACTGGCTGCAGGAAACAGCTGGGTGAATATTTCAGAGTTAAAATGACATTCCTTCATCCATCAACTGTCAAATGCTATTCCATCCTCCTCTCCCTTTCCTCCTCCCAGCTCTATGTGTGATGATCGCAGCGTCCATCTACACGGCTCAGAAGACGAGCTTTCATGTGGCCAGTCTTCAGGAAGGCTCTTACGGCTCCTCCTACATCCTGGCCTGGATCAGCTTCCCCATGACTCTCATCAGCGGCCTCATGTACCTGGTGCTCAGGAAACGCAAATAGATGTGGTTGCACAGTCATGCAGCCATTGAAATATATAAACAGGAAGACTTGGACATAAATGCATAAAAGTTATACACTTCCCCTCGACAAACTCTAGATTTTATAATACCATTAGAGGTAAGAAAACACCACAAATCCGCAATTTCAAGTCTCAGGTTCAGAACCTGACAATTCACCAGTTACATTCAGCAACACATTTTTAACCACCTTATACACTCACAACTCCAAATAGTTTCACACCCTTCTACTTCCTAATTGTTCTCGCTGAATGTGGCGAAGATGCCACAATATGTTTCTAGAAACAAGTTGAGAAATACACCTTGATTCACATTTGATCTGCAATGCTTTTTTTTTAACCACCTCGATAGATTGGTTTAAGGTCTGTGTAAAAGAAATTCAGAGATTTTCTTCTAAACACATTATACGTGTCAGGAAATAGTAGAACTGTGTGGTACTGAATTGTGGAGTTACCCATTGATTCGGTTGGGTACAGCACGTCTGTGTAATCAGTCCTCCACACGGCTGCAGCCCCCACAGCAGCGTTTGAGAAGCATTTCAGCATCAGAGTGTTTTTCCCACCTGAATATGTTTACTTGCTCAGATTTTGTTTATTAGGTCCTCTTTCCTTGCTTTTTGTGCTTCTGCCATGGGTAAGTAAGCTATGTAGTTTAATTCTTTTTTTGTCTGTTATGATGTTGAGTCTGCAAAGGGGTCTTTTTTTCCTCCAGTGAAAATCACATTTTTAACCTTGTTGATGTCTCCATGTGGTGTTTTTCATGTGTTACAAGACACATCAGGAGCAATATCAGCAGTAAACACTGTTTGAGAATGTTTGAGAAAGTCTAAATAAAACAGATTCAGTCAGGCTGAGTATATGACATCATAAACCTAAAGAACCAATCCCCTTCATTGAGGGTGTGGCGCTATACATATCATTAGCGGTGATGCTCAGCACACAGGAGAAGCTGAGTGTAGCTAGATACCGTGATTAGCTCACAAATGGCAGCCATCAGCTCCGGCGGATGTGGTGTAGCTGTAATGGAATGCAGCCATGCTTGGTGGAATCAAGCCTATAGACCATGTCAGTGTTCAGGTACCTTTATCATCTCTGTCATTCCCTTCCAAATCAGCTGGCAATTGTTACTCACTTCAGTTCCAACAACCCAATGCGAAATACCTCCTGTTGCAGAGGAGTTGATTCTCTGAGGAGTTGATTCTCTAACAAGTTGATAGATCACTGTCCTCTGGTTCATATATGTCTGTACAAGTCCAGTAAAGCTGCTAGACAGAGCATCCATCTCTCAGTTTGAAACGTAATTTTACATTCTTAGTGATTTTTGTGATCAGTCAAATTTGGCTAGGTGGCTAACAACACATGTCTCTGTGGTGTGACCAACTCACTAATTAATTGTTGCTTTACACAGACTTTAGATTACATTTAGGTCAATTCAACGCAAATGCAGATTTGCAACTGCACCATACACGTACCTCACTGCTCTGCACAAAAAAAGGCCCCCGGAAGCTCCTTGCTACATTCAGCGAGAACCTACCTTCTCTACCCTCTTCCCACTTTTCTACTTAGCCATTACACAGACCATGTGCAGTGTCCCAACATAATGATTAGTCTCCT
The DNA here is from genome assembly GCA_027495735.1 of Lutjanus campechanus. Classification (NCBI taxonomy): domain Eukaryota; kingdom Metazoa; phylum Chordata; class Actinopteri; order Lutjaniformes; family Lutjanidae; genus Lutjanus; species Lutjanus campechanus. Next base: position 13,892 of record JAJHUR010083602.1, on the reverse strand, counting down.
TCTGTTGTTTCGTTGTCCTCTGCTTCCTACCAAGTCCATTCGCAGGAACCTGTCTGAAACATCTAATCATGAAGGATAAAAGTTGAAGACAAGTGGGGAGATATGTCTTACTGGGACACAGGCCCCTGGACTTTTCAAAGGGTCCATACTTTTTTTTTTTTTTTTTGTGAATCTGTAGTCAATGGAATTTATTTTGTACATATTTGCTGTGTATGTATAGTTAAGGTAATTGCCAATAAACTTATTTCTAAGACTGAAATACTAAATTCCTAGATAAAAAATAGAAGAAATAGGATCTTATGTTAACCATAGCTTACAGGAAGTGTAGTGAAGCAGTAGCTGAGGTATAATATGTAGGACTTTAACCCCTGTTGTTTGTATTTTTATGTTACTGACTTGTGTTTTAATGGTGAAAAAGGAACCAATGATGTGCTGTGATGTTTGGGATTTCAAATGACAACATAGAAACGTGCAAACTTGAAATAAGAATGAACATTTATTTGTTATTGTCTTTTTTTTTTGTTCACAGCTTCACTGAGAAAATGACAAAAGCTATTTATTGTTGAAAACCACTGTTGTGTATTTTAGCACGTGACCGAGGATGTATGAAGTAATTAAGTCTTGGCATGTTGTTCCCTCTCTGGCTGGGCTACTGTTGTATTTGGCCCAAAACTGAATCATCTCGATCACGCGTATGCACATGTTACGCACTCGTGCTCTGGCATTTAACAACAATAAATTTGTTAATGTATTGTACCTGCTACAAATTCCTATAATTATTTCTATCTGCAGTCTTTGCGGAGGCCTTTGATCCCACAGTATCACTGTGTAAACTGTTTTTCTTCTCCTCTTTCTTGGTGTTGGTTTTGGGGGTGAAACAGTTAAGACAGACCAGCTGGGTATTAAGTCTGCAGCTGTTAGGACTTGAAACATTTAGAGGATGCAAATCATCTGGGTTATTTTGTGATAGGAAAATGTTGACTGGACCACAGAGCCCAGTAACTTAACCAATTACTATGATTTAGGGAAAAGACAGAAGTGAATAAATTGCTCTGCTATCTCGAGATGATACTTGAAAATGATCAAAACTTATTACAGGCCAAGATTGTGATGTTTGTTGTTATGAAGTTGTCATCTTAAGAGTAAATAATAACCTCCTGCTTGCATGCAAGTTTTTTGTCTTTCATCAAATCCCTTTAATTTAGCTTATAGTGAGATGAAAAGTAAGTTATTGTAGTACAAAAGGCTGATTTTTTTTTTGCAAAACACTGTTTATCATAGATCATGTAAAGTATGAATCTATTTGGTTTAGCTGCGATAACTTCAAAACATCTAAATTTAGAATAAACCAAATTGAACTTAAAGGAGAAATCTGTAATATATTTACTGTAGTAAATCATTAAATGATTATATGTATATAATCTATATGTAATTAGAGATTAAGGAACAATGGTAAATTTAAATACTTCCTTCTCTGACAATAAATGCTGCAACCATGGTCTCCTTTGAAATTTGTATTTCAGCCATAATTTAAATTAAACATTAAACATTACATTAAATTGAGCAATATGTTAAAGGAGTCTGGCAGGCAGTCACTGAACTCAAACTGACAACTGACAACTTTACACTGACAGGCAATTGGCAGTTATAAACAACTGATCAACTGACTATTTTAGGAGTTGTCGTCGCTTGTTATTGTCATATTACAATGTTGCACTCATCTTGTGCTCCTTAAGTGTTCCTGCAGCCTGCCTGAGCTTCCTTGAATCTGTATGTTAAATGGGATTTCAACTTATTTAATATACAGTGTAAGGCTCGAACTCGCTATTTGGACTGCAGGACTCTTTTTTTTTTTTATGTGCAATTGTTACATATTGCTCCTTTAAGTTCCATGCGAACTTACCCCAAGCAGTCACTTCAGAGTTATTAGAGTGTTATTAGAGAGTCATTTGGAATTGGAAGTGTTTTGATCTATGGTTGTTAATGTTCCTGTAGTGTGTTTTTCATGTCAGTGTAGATGTACTGTATCTTAGTCGAAGTAGAGCTCAAATTCAAATAACCATAGTGACAAATTATCATCAGTTGTTGAAAAACTGTATTTATAGGGATTTTTAAAAACATGTTTTGCAGTTGAAATATTTCTAATGCTTAATGAAGTATTAATTCCGCTTTGATTGAGAGTCTCATGTTGGTAAATGTTTTAAAAACTTAACCAACAGCTTGTCTCCCTGCATAAGATTCATCCAAAGGTTATAAATGTATGGCTTATATATGTCATGTTAAATGGGCGTGTTTTTGCTTCTTAAAGGCTCCTTTGCTTTTTCTATTTTAGGCAAATTTAATAAAAACCCGCTATTTATTTTTTGCCTCTGTTTTAACAGCCATGCAGATTCTGTAACATGTAAGCTATTGTTTTTCATGTATTCATGTGTCATCAAACTAAAATGTTTGTCTGTTACTGACACCCAGTGGACTGATAGAAAACTACACAATGTGCAGGTGATAGTTTTAGGGTTCCAGGCTATAGACGAGTCCGGCGATGGCTTTGTGTGCCATCTTGCAGCGCTGCCATTGCCGCGGTGGCACGTCGTGTCCGTCATCCTCTGTGTCTGTGGTTGGGTCTAAAAGGGAACCCCAAATTTGTGAGACTTTCACAAGACTTTTCATGGTTTCAGTCAAAATGTTCACTCTCACGAGATCTTACAGATCTGGGGTTCCGTTCTATGCACCGTGTCTGCTGTTAATAGTGACAGCACGGACAATTGGATTTACAGTGGCCCTCAGTAAGTGGTGAAGGTTTCTTTTATTAACGTTATTCAAATGTTATATCGTAGTTAGATGTCGGTTGTGACAATAGCCAGAAATGGATAATTAGGAGGAGAAAAAAACGGACCACCTCCGCCACATTTAAGTGATGGAATACTGTGTAACATAATATATATATATATGAATTCACATTTTTCATCAAGTATTGAAGATTTACTGGAACAAAAAGTTCCTTTCTGTTGACGCATCTTGGTCAGCAAATCTCTGTAAAGTCTCTGGCCTCAGACGATTCCAGTTGGATTCCATTTTGTTTGTTTTTTTCCCCCCAAAGTTGAAGTTTGATACGACTGTTGGAGCAGCTGAACTGCACAGTCTTCCTGACTTCCTAGACATTGTTTTCAAAAGTAACGTTGCATAAAAAGTAAGTGTAAAAATAGAAAATTGTAAACTTTGTATGATGGCTCGGATTCATTCGTGCTCAAACTATAGGGAGCAGCAATGAGCAGCCTGGTAACTTCTGGTGCGTTGCTGGATTCGTCTATAGAAGTGACTTCTACAGGCTCCTGAAAAGAATGAACTTGTCTCTCTTTGGTGAATCCTGCTGCTCTGATGTCGGAACAATAGACTGGGGGAAAAAAAGACTCATCTTCCCTCTAAGAATTAATTGGTGCTTATTTTTCCTCCGTCGCCCCCACCCATTCGATGTATATCTCAATAAATGTATTTTACAACAAATAAATTTTCTTTGTGTGTGTCAAATCTGTAATTAAATCAAGTATCCATCTATACTTCTTGTGCTCTGTTAGTGCTGCCTGCCCTCTTTCCCCATCCACTTCTCTGCAGATATTTCACCATCTTCTACACTATGGTTCAGTATTTACATTTCCTTTGCTTTCAGTTTTATAAAGCTAAAATAATCTGGCAGAGTGAATACCCTGGCTGACGTCCTCAGGAATTACACTGTATGTAACAATGCCAACATGCTGTAACTAATGAGAAATTTAAAAATTTATGCCACCTTGTCTTGTTCATTACATATATATTTTCTCAGTTTTTTTTAAATGTCATACTTAGATTAAATGTTACTTAAAGTGGATGCTGATGAGTTTGAAAGCAACAGCAGGAAGGGAAAAATTGAAAAGATATTATGATGAGAATTAAAGAGAACATGACTGGAATCAAAACTGCTTGGGTGTAAAAACATATCTGGAGTTCTGTCAAACAAAGTAGCCAGCTGAATTAGGACAAACTTGGTGAAGTAAGCGTCATAGATATTAAAAGAAAAATTGAATCATTGTGGGATGTGTCAGAACATTGAAAATGACAGTTAGGTGGATACCAGGTGTCGTGTTTTCCACTTAAACAAACACCAGTAGAAGATGTTTATGGTTTTATTATATGATTTTGATGCAGGTAGATTTAAAGAGTGTAATGGAGTGAGTGGCAGTCTAGGATGTTCTGGATGAGTGATGTAGAAAGATATTAAACAAGATCTAATATGTTGCATTTTGGATCACAAATTCTGACACAGTATTTTTCAATCATATCAGTCAGGCCTCTTGTTCTCAGACCTTTTCAGAGCACACACATATTGGAAATTTGGACACAGCCTGCCTGTGTGCAAGCATCAGTTAGGGATATGTGGTAAATGTGGAGATGTGATGTGCAGTGGAAGATCTGTGTGGAGGGAATGATGATGCATGGCAAGCAGACTCTCCTGAGACAGAAGGACATTCAAGTCATGAGAAGGCTATGCCATGAGGAAGCACCTAAAACAAGAAGGATTCAAGAAGTGAGAGAAATACAGGTCAGGTAGGAAGAATGATGAGTGGCATTTTTGAAGAGATCTTGAAGAGAGGGTTTGTGGCCATGGTGATCAACACTGTCTGCTGAGACAGAAATAAAAGAGAAGTTGTTGATGCTATGAGAAAGTTTTTTGCGTTTTATGGGGATTACTGGAGAGGAAGAGCAAACTAAAACTTAAACTTAAATGTATTTCTTACAAATTTAGTTTAGGTATGAGAACTGAGTCTTTTTCAGTCCAATAGTCAGCGCAGCGGTAATAAAACTTTTTGTACATATATATATATATATATATATATATATATATATATATATATATATATATATATATATATATATATATATATATAGAGCTTTTATTCTGAAGGATCATTCCGGAAGTATTACCGTGTGGGTGCTGCTAGCGGATTTTAGGTGAAGTTGAACAATCATGTTAATAGACAAAACAACGGTTGTAATGAGGCACTCAAGTGTGTCACAGTCGTGACTATTTGTGAGTATTTTGGATATAGCTATATAATAGCTACATGTCAGCTTGCTTGCAAGTTATCTCTTCGTTAGATACAGCAATAGTTTGCTGAAAGCATCAGCTAAAAATTTGCTAGTATTGTTAGCAGTTAGCTTGTTTTCAGACCAGCCAGCTTCCTCTTCAGAAACAATTTAAGCGTGAGCCACTGCTGCTCCTAGTTGTTGTACCCAGTTTATGGGGCAACGTGTAATGCTGTCAACATGACACGTTAGTAAAATGTGAAAGTGAATTTGTTCTTATTTAAGTAGACGGCATGTAAAGAAATCTCTGTATTACTTTTGTCTAATGAGTTGAAATAACCGAAGGTGTTTCTTGTACATGGTGCCAAGGCATAAACAGACTTAACAAAAACTTGAAAGTCCACTTCACTCAGACTTGACTAGTGTTTAGGGCTGCGACTAATGAATATATTCATGATCTACTCATCAGTCGATTGTTTTAGTGATTAACTGATAAATAATTGTTTGCCTACATAATGTCAGAACATGGTAAAAAATGTTGCTCAATATTTCCCCAAGGCCCAAGATGACGTCCACAAAAGTCTTGCTTTTCCCACAAACTAAAGATATTCAGTGTACTGTCAGAGAGGAGTCAAGAAACCAGAAAACATTAACATTCAAGAACCTGCAATCAGAGATCATTGACTTTTTTTTTCTTAAAAAAAATACTGAAGCTGATTAGTTGATCATCATAATAGTAGGTGGTTAATTTCATATTTGATTCATCGTTGCAGCTCTAGATGTGTGGATTAGTATTTAATCAGACACTGGTGAGAAAGTTTGCTTTTTCACAGGATGTGTTGCAAAATTGTCATGTAGTTGTAATTTAATTCAGCAGATTATTGTCCAGTTAAGTCCAGTTTTGAAGGCTTCCATTGTTTAGTAGTAAATGTAGAGTTTGCATTATAAGTTGCTCTTAATCTGAATTTGCACATTTTTCTGTGTTTCAGAGCATTTGGCAACATTGCAAAGACGTTAAAGACTTAATTACAGTACAGACGAAGCTTGGCGAAGAGGAACATATTAGACAATAGAGGTTGGACAAATAACTATTATGGCAATATATCACCCTTTGTAAAGCTTTGTGGACTCGCTGAGGCGTAGACACAACTCTGTCACAATTGTTTCCAATGTGATGCAAGGGCAAATCTTCCTTTACACATTGTAACTCTAAAAGTGTTGAAATCTTTGACTCTAAGTCAAGCCTCTTGTTAGTCTATGGCCTTTTTACATTTGAATAACAATACATGCTAAAACCCAAATGCACTGAATATAATTTGTATATATCTGATTTCTTTCTGTAAAAGTTAGTTTTACGTCTTACACCAATATGAGAACAGTAGAAAACTGGTTTACAGTAAAGACTTTATTTAGCAACAGTGTGTATGTACCATGATATTGTTGAAACAGGAATCCATTAGTGTGGTGTTAAATCACACTTTAGGAAACTGAAGCCAAAATATCCCGGATTAGAGTGCTTCCATCTTGCACTGATGATGTTATTTGGAGCCAGACTCTGCACAGTAGTGATTAGCGTTGGAGCCGCTGAACTCAGTTCAGTCAGGAGAGACTTGAAGAAAGTGAAATCATTTATTGCACATGCAGAGATCATAAGCAGAAAGTCTTTTGGCGGTTAGACCCTGTTGAAGAGCGTCGAATATGAACGTATAAAAGAGGGGGTGATGAGCAGAAGAGGAACCCCCCCGGGGTCTAGACACTGGTGGTGGACTGGGGTGCGATGCAGCTAGGAGGGTGAATAGGCTCCGACTCTGCCGCCTGGACCTGATGATGCGTGGGGAAGGGTCGAGGTGATGACTCTGCTACTCGGATCCACAGACTGGAGGAGAGGGGGTGGAGGAGGGTTGCGTATTGTCTGTATGCACTGAAAGAGCAGAGACAGCAGAGTTTTAAAGTTTTGACAGCGCAGCAATTGATTGGCAACAAGACCGTGGCAAGATCTGATTGGATAGAAGGAAGAGAGTGAACGCTCATGATCAGCTGATAGAGGGAGTAGGAGGAGTGAGAAAGTAGAGCAGAATTGTGAATGAATGCAGCGTAAAGGTCTTCCTGATTGAACTTACACTAGCTTCATTTGTCAATAATGGCATGAAATGCCATTTTTAAATAATCAAATAACTAATTAAAACCAAACTGAAGAGAAAAATTGACACTTAAACAAACACCAGTGTAATAAAAACTACCTAAAATCACAGAAACCATCTTTTTCTCTGTACAGTCTATGAGGGAAACAAAACTAACGGTGGCTGCAGTTACTGCCAGGTTTCAGGCTTCCAACTGTCCCTCACAGTGCACGTTCTCTAATGATCCCTCACTCTACACCATACACTGCAGGTTTAATAAAGTATGGCAAATACTCAAGATCCAACTCATGGTTCCAAGAGCCTCAAAAGACCAGCTCAAAACAAAGGGAATCCTTCCACCAAACCCAGGAAGCACAAACATGTGCCTCCGAAGCCCAAAAATGCATCGAGATTTCGAGTGAACATTGGATCAGCACATGGGAGGTGGCGTGCGCTGAAAGCACAAATGGAATTGAGGTCTGATGCAGAAGTCGCCCTGTATCTTCTGAATGTGTGAGTTAACAGTTTGACCACTAATATAATCCACATGCATAGACCTGCTTTTGTTTGTCCTGCTTCTGCATGGCTTGCTGCAAAAATTTTTTCACTAGCTGGACCAGTCAAGCATGTGGTTTTCAACAGGACTGGTGTGAATCCCTGGCATTAGGGGCGGGCGCTATGACCTAAAATTTCGGTCAAGTAAAAATAATAAGAGATACTGCACTCAACAACTCTCTTTTCACTTTATTGGAGACGCAAGGAAACACACCTTCTGAAAGAAAGAATGACAAAAACAGATGTGTTGACTCTAACTGGGTCAACAGAGGGAGCTAGCTGCCTGATGCTAAATGAAAATGTTCTGCTGCCTGGTTAATCCAGTCTGTTGTTATCGAAAGCTAATAAATAAATAAACAAACCTAAACTATAGGTTATTTGTGCAGCTATCTGTCTCAGTAAAGAAGCCCTGATAACGAATATTCATTTTGCTTAAGATAGCACAGTGTATAAATTGTCAACTTTTTGCCTATTTTAAATTACTAACATACTTGACAGGCATTGCAGAGATGAAATGAAGGTTCGGGAGCAAGCAATGAGTCTCGGGATGCCATCTAGCATGTGTGAATGCAAACTGTCCTCTGTTACCCGCTTTGCTTTATTGCTGACCCTGAGGAAGTTTCTCTCTTCTTTCTTTCTTTACTGCTGCTGCAGTACATTTTTCTTCTTGGCACTCAACTGCTTGTCCAACTTAATGAAATGTGTTGTGCGATGCTTCTGCAAATGATTTGTTGAGATTGAAATGCTCCTTTTGCACACCTTGCTTTCTGGCATGTAGCTGCTTTGCTTGAACGCTATGCTGCAGTAGCTGCTCTGGTTATCACCACATTTTACCATTTCTTTTTACGGCAGGCTGCACCAAGTGTGGCTGCATGCATTTTTGTGATGTGTTGTGGTGTATGTGATGTATTGTACCATAGTATTCAGTGATTTTGGCTAGCTACAGTTACCGTGCAAGCACAGGAAGTATCAGTTTATTTGAATCAACAATTGCACATCCATTATGAAACTACTGTGCTTAGGCATGTGTTGTGTTTAGCTTTATACCTCAGGCTTATACTTCAGATTGTAGTGTGTAAAAAATAAAATTAGGTGAAATGCGATGCCGGCTCTGTTCTGGTTCTTGTCTGAGTCATTTGTGCATTTTGCTGATAGCTTTAATATGACTATGATCATTACATAATCTACAACACTGTTGATTTTCAAATTCGTTTCTTCTACATACCAAGTGTTGTTACACCCCAGTTGCCTCCTGTTCTTCCAAATTCAAAACACTATAACACTACTTGCTATGATGGGTAGACGGGGGTCTGTAGAGGAAAAATGATGACAACATTTTATGTTGCTAGATTTGACAGATGTAAGTGGGTTTTTTTAATGAAAAGAGGTGCATCATCCTTGCTTTGCTCAGAGTGATATATTTCCATGAATTACTGTACAGGTACCAAGGTAAAAAGGGTGAATTTTTTGGAACCCCTCAGTGCAGAGAAAATGAATCCTGACTCTTTGTATGTTTGTCTGTATGTATGAAGAATGAAGGGGCAGCCGTCAGAGTCACCTTCCCCCGGACGCAGTGATAAAAAGATTAAGTTCTCCCAATCTGAAGTAAGAGACAATATTGTGCGATTATTAAAAGTACACTCTTTCAGTGTGTGATTACATTTGCACATGCAAATACTGTATTATAAACATGATAGCTCTGCCATATGACTGTATGTATGTTTACTGTGTGTGCCCACAGGTGCAGTCTCTGATAGAGCAGGAGGTTCACAGTGCAGTGAAAAAAAATGAAACTAAGTTACGGGATTTAATAGGAATTGTTCAACAGAAGGATCATGTAAATGAAAGCTTCATCCAAAAACTGGAGGTTGGTGCGCACACATTTAACTCACTGACTTGACGACTGATAGGACCTGACATTCACCGCCTCCCTTTGTTCTTTGAACTTGTTCTGTTCCCTCTTTTCTTTATTTCTTCATTCCTTAATTTCATCAAGCTGTTTTAAAATCAGTCTCCTGCCTTTTTTTCCCCCCTTGCCTTGGCCCTTTCTGAATTTGACAGCTGCTGGTAAATCTTTTAAGCATCCATATTTCTGCTGTCTAGCTTTAACCATTGTTCATTGTTCCTCCTCAGTTTTTTCCCCCCATTAGATTAAATCCACTTGAATTGCGCACAGATGCTTACAATCTTAACATTCATATTTTTGTCATCCTGCCATTTCTTATCTCTTAAAAGCAAACATGAAATAGAATAAGAATAACCTAAACCCAATAAATCTTTACAGAGCGTTCCTCTTTTGTTCAGGCTCGAATTAACAGGTTAACCAAGAGAGCTGAAGCAGCTTTTGCCTGCGTGATAAAGAAAGAGGAAAAGGTACGATGCAGGCAAAGACACATACACATGAAAGCATGTGAATTACGTGTACGAACGTTTGAAATTTATGAACCAAAATGTTTGACTTTCAGAACCCGCTGCCATCTCATGACAATGTGGACACCGTCAGGTATGTAGAACCAGTTTTAGTAGTATTAGTCTTCAGCGAAGGTTATGGAGGACCTGATGGGAATTTGTATCTTTGATTTATTTGCATTTTATCAGTTTCTGATTTGATTTGCTGTCCAACCTCTGCAGGCAAGACTCTGACCATGAAACCATGGAAACCGTGTCACAGAGTAAGATCCCAGCGAGCATTTGTGCACCAACGAATATTTGCATTTGTGGGTCACATGAGTATTTATTCCAATGCGTTTTTATGCTTTTGTAGACAAAAAGAGCAGTGAATGCAAGGCTGAGAGTGGAGAGCTCTTTCAAATGATGGTAAGTGTGAACCTCATTCATTCTTTCAGGGTTTGTCACCTAGTTTGTGTGGTTTGAAATAACACTGTTGCATTATTGTGTGAATTTGGTGAATCTGAACTATGCTTTTAAAACGCACAAGTCACACAGTAACACAAACAACTGAACAGATCAAGGCAGTGTTTCTGATGGCAAGGCACAGTCGTGAAAATATTATAAATATAGTGCACACTTACACTGATATTGACCTTTAGCTTTCATGCTGGTGCCCCTCTCTACTGGTCCAAACTGGGGCTTTGTGGACTGGTATTTACTGTAGCTGACATACTGACTATCAATAAGTGTCTCATACGACTCCACATCAAATAGTCCTGACTATCCCTTTAAATCTCTTGTGGTCAAGAAGTCTGCTTGTACTCTGAAAAAAAGATTATTAATGTCAAAACTGGTTATTATGAGTAAACTTGAGCTTTAAGCTGATCGGCCTGTTTCTGTCCAGGAAACCACAAAGAAGGCAGTAAAGAAGATGCATGCCGATAACGAAGGTAAAACTTTTTTATATGTATGAGTAGACATTTAAATCTCTTAAGTTTAAACTGTGTGAAATGATTATTGAATGTAGCTTCTGGTGACATTATTTCACCATGCAGCAAGAAAAACTGACATGATAAGCTGTTATAATGACCCAAATTAAATAATATGAGTCAGTGAGTACATGAATAAGTAACACCCCTTTTTCTCTTCTCTTTCCTGTCCCTTCTTCTGTTACTTGTCATTTTACTTAATCCGTTTTAAGCTTTGACGGCTGCCATGGCAGATTTAAGTAAGCAGTTGCCTCCTTCAGTTCCTCCTCCTCGTGGCTCTCCTAAGAAGGTACGAAGCTTCGTTATTTGTTATATAATTTTCTAAACATACCATGCATTAATGTTTATTATGATGTGAAACTAATGACTTTCCATGAAGTTTCCATGAAATCTTTTGTCACAGTTTTTTTTTTAAATTTATTCTCGTTGTTCATGTTTATTTTTCATCTTGCCTCCATTTCCTCATTTTTCTTTTCCACACTGTTCCGTTGTCTAACTCAGGAACACTTAAAGGTCATAAAGAAAGAGCCAGATGATGAGCAGGAACATGAAAGCCTTGTTGAGGAGTCTGAGCAGTTTGAGGAGGCAAAACCTGAGCCGGTGAAAGAAGAATGTCTTTCCCCTGACAATAGTAACCGTCCCGAGCACTCAGACTCAAACCAGGTAAAACACGCATTCATGCTAACTCACAGTTAGTATTTGACTTGAATGTTTTCTACTCACAATAACCTCTCCTGTCACAGCCCACACTTCCAAAGGACAAATTCGTGTATCCTCCTCTCCCACCCACCACTTTCCCCTCCGTCCTCAACATGGAAGCGGCCTCATACAACATCCCCCAGCAACCAGAAGTACATCTAGCTCTCATCAGGAATCCCCCTAGCCTCTCTGTGCTCTGGAACGTGAAGGAGATAGACCCTCATGCGCCTCCCATGGATGAATACAGGTGAGAAGCAGTGTGTTGAGTAGGTTTCAGTAAAGTGCATGATCCCCCTTGAATGGACCACACCCATATTCGATCTCGGCCTTCAGTTTGAGCTCAACTACACAACTGTGAAGTTTACTGACTGCATCTTGTAGTCGGTTTTGACACTGTCACTTTGACAAAAACTGTCCACTTTTTATTTTTTAAGTTTAATTCAAATTTAAAGAGTTTATATTTGCCTCAAAACTCAAAAATCAATTGCAGCACGTTGCCTTGAAATTTTGAGTTGTCTCAACGAGGGCTGCTACTAATGATTATTTTAATACTAAATTAGTTGGTTGATTATTTTCTTAATTGATCTGTCAATATTTGTGTTTATTTTAAATATCAGAAAATGGTGAAAAATATTTATCAGTGTTTCCCAAAGCCTAAGACGATGTCCTCAAATGTCTTGTTTTGCTCACAACCCAAGGGTATTCAGTTTATTGTCATAGAGAGTAATTGTCGTAGAGAGTAGGAGTAAAGAAACCAGAAAATATTCATATTTAAGAAGCTGAAATCAGAGAATTTTGACTTATTTTTCTCAAAAAACAACTCATAATAATGGATTACCAAAATAGTCTGCGCTTAATTTACTAAATTTTGCAGTGTTCAGTTAATTCTTTTCAATAAATCAACATTAACTGGACCAACTAAGAACCAGCTGTGATGAAAACATTGGAAGTTCTTGTTCAGCTTATTGTTAATCAGTACATGTAGGCGGTGCCAATCAGTATGAAGACCACACATTCACCATCAGTATTGATTTTCTCTTGGGATCTGAGATATCAAGACAACATCTGGAACATCTGAATTAAATGTATATGTTGCCATCATCGCCATGCTCATGAGACAAGCAGCCGCTCTCAACCATTTGCTTTCAGGAGTGATGTCTTTTCACACATCTGTCTGAAGAATATTACACTATACTGCCCATGTCAACATCTGACCACTAGATGGAGGCAGAGTTCAGCCAGTCAGTGGTCTTCATTTTACCCCTTCTCTTTTACTTGTCTCTCCCCGCTGCAGCGTCTACATGGCCATGGAAAAGGTCAAGGGTAGTGGCGTCTTTCCAAAATGGAAAATCATCGGTGAGGTGAAGGCCATCCCTCTGCCCATATGTGTGATGATCCACAAGTACAAGTCCGGACACAAGGTGTGTGTCGCTGTGGTGGGCAAAGACAAGTTTGGCCGGTACGGACCCTACAGTAAAGTTGTAACCGCAACCATACCCGAGTAGTCGGGAGGAGGATATTGGCTCAAGAGAAGGACCACATGGACAACTACTGAGATTTTCCTACTCTTCACATGTTTGCACTGAAGTCATTAAGTTGTAATGACAAAACAGACTTCATTTTTAATTTTAAACAGAATGGAATGGCACTGAAATGAAGCCTCGCTTCATCTGTGGTGCCCGCCAGCAGTGATTACTTTCCAATGGAAGCAGCATTTGTAGCATTGTTTCATGCACTTCTTTCTGCGTTTGAGTATTAATGTTGTATGTTTATTCTGCTTCTCGAAAGGACACACACAGGTACTTGTAAGTCAGTAGTTATTTCATGAAAAATCATTTCACAAAATGTTATTACTGTAAATGTTGTTTCTTTTGTTTGTCATGACCTAATAAAGTTGACAAAGTCTAAATGTATGCTCAGTATAATTTCTGAATATTTGTCATTGAATGATAAAGTGCAAAAACATAAATTTAAAAAAGTGCCATTATTGTTTATACATTTTATATATATACATATATATATATGTATATATATGTGTATATATATATATATATATGTATATATATATATATATATATAT
>JAJHUR010083601.1:0-47168 GCA_027495735.1 Lutjanus campechanus | reverse complement strand
TAGTATCATTTGTCCAGGGACTTTATCGATATTTTGCACTGACCAGTCAGGAACCCACCTCCAAAAGGAGAGTATATGTGTACACACTAAAGTGGACTAATCTCAGTGACTTATCCAAGTTATAACTTAATATACATGTATTACAAATGACACCTGAGTGAAAATCTATCTTCATTTTAAAAATAGAATTCTTTGCTTCATTTCTTCTTTGTTTCTCTTTCTTGCTTCGTTGTTTCCAATACCTTTAACTGGTAATTTATCATTTCTGGCACACTTAACTTGCTAACAATAAACCGTTTTCACCACCACCATATTGATCTGAAAGAGTGGGGCAAACACAGGTGTTACAAATGATACTAATTAAGTTCCCATTCCTTTCAGTGTAGTAGAGCCTTTCTAGTGAGCCAACATGCACAAGAGCAGAGCCCTGATTCTGTTTGATCTGAACAGAACCTTAATAAACCTTACTATATTTTGCAAAACCTGTGTTTACTCTACTATTTCATGTCAAGTGGCTGCTGTGAAAAAGGTCTATTCGAACATTAGTGGCTAGATAATAAATCTAGACTTGGAAAAATGTTGAAGGTTTTTGAATGTCTATTAAAGAATAGGCACAGCTCTGTAGTTCACAGACAAAGCTCAGTCTATATACATTGATATAAATTAAACGACTCAGTGGAGTGCAGATTGCAGACACCTGCATAAGCCCAAAAATATCCCACTTAGCTGTTACTTTCACCTTCAGCATTTACTGAGTTGCTGACAGGGCAGTAGGTCTCAAACTTTCTTTGTTGCATTTTTTGGTGCTCAAGCTTTTTTTGGTACATCCATCTTAAAAAGTCAGAAAAAGTTGATGCCCCCATCCTGCAATTTCTTGACACTAGTTGGCGCAGCAAATAAATAATAGTTAAGTTTTAATGTATTAAAGGTCAGTACAAAGCATCAGCAAACTCTTTCTCCACATAAATCATATTCATTCAATTTAGTTTTATTCCATCCACACCCCTCCTGCAGTGGCAGTGGCTCCCTATGTGCTGAGAACCACTGCACTTAGGGAAAGGAAATTAAGACACCAAAATCACTGTTTTCTTCCTGTCTGAGTGTGAATGTGCAAATTTTGAGCCACTCTACCCAATAGTTTTTAAGATGCATGTACAGTATATCGACTGCATGACCTTATTGTGGGAGGTCATAAACCACTACATGGCTAACATTCGCCAACCAACTATCTGATTCTGGAAGAAAAGTTCTGGTTTTAATTTAGTTAATTTACAACTGTACAGTAAAATTATTGTTATTTTTTGTAACTCAAAGACAGAAATTAAGGTCTATTAAATTTAAAAGATGACGATGTCCCATAATCAATGATGTTCCACACAAGAGTACAAGAGTTAAAACAGTACGGCACTGGAGACATTGACACAACACTTTTAAAGACACACTTCCTTTTCTAAACTGACCACAGATGAACTAAGAACACAAAAGCTCTTTTGAACCAGAACCTTAACATCACTTCCTCATTAAGTATTTCTTTTTCAGTACTTATAAATCCAAACAACAAGAGTTACATGTAGTCACTCTTTCCAAACACTTTGTATCAGCCTCAATACAAACCCTGATTGAACAGCTGTGTGGTTACTGACTTCATGATCAAGGAGTTTTTTTTATGTAGAGCAGAGATTAGGGATGACTCACATTGCACCGAAGTGTGTCATCCACCCGCCGGTTAGTGCAACGCTGAGGCCTGAGATGGACGTCTTGAATCCTGTGGCACTCTCATAGAACTCAACAGACGGCTCTGGGAGGTCGCACTTTGTTATAGTCATGCTGAAGTACACATGAGGACAGCAAAGACAGGTGTAAACAGGTATATGGACATAGAACTGAGTGATGTAAATAGGTCTAATTAAATGAATGAACAGGACAGAAACAGGATTATTCACCTTGGAGATCTGAAGAATTTGTACTTTACTTGAGTATTTCCATTGTATGCAACGTCATACTTCTACTTGATTACATTTCAGAGGTAAATATTGTACTTTGTTCTCAGCTGCATTTGCCTGACAGGTTTAGTTTACAATCTGACATACCCTTTCTGTCCAGTGCAATCTACATATCTCCAAATATGGCGATTTGATTAGTTCCTTCATGTGTTGAGAAATTTTAGAGATGTGTGGTGGTCACAGGACAGTGACGCCACAAACATGATGATCTTACACAATCAACAAAAATTGAAAACAGAAAAAGATCTCAGATTTCTTCTGTGCACACAAAAGGGTTATTTGTCTCAAAGTTTGTTTACAAATCTGTGCAAATCTGTGTCAGTGAGCTCTTCTCCCTTGTCAAGATAAGCCATCCACCTGACAAGCTACACCGGTAATAACCATGCTGATTAAATAGCATGATTATTACAGTTGTAGCTTGTACTGGCCACAATAAAATGCCACTCTAACGTGCACTTTGATCTGGAACACAGACATTTATCACGCAGTGAACAATGGTCATTTCATTTATGGCTACAGAGGGGGAGGAGGGCAAATCACGACCTGCCCTACTTTGCCTTGGTAAGTACTTGTTGCCTTCATTTTTGGGGTTGCTTAGGTTTAGGCATGCAGCACAAGCAGTAAAATGCACACAGATCTTCTGCACATTAATGCAGAAATGATAACGGTAAAAAAAAAGTGCATTTTGTCTATATTACTTACATATTTTACTTGGGTTTTGAATGCTGGATTTTACTTGCAGCAGATTATTTTCACAGTTTGATTACAGTAGTTTTGCAGAAATTATCTAAATACTTTTCCACCATTGCTCTTGACCTGTATATAGATTTCTGAATTAATTTGGAACTGAAAAGACATCTCTAAATTCAAGAATATCAATCCTACCCTGTTAGCGTGTAGTCTATGGTGCCAAAGACAATGTGGATTGCACCGCTGATGTCAGGGAGAGTGATATTCTCCAACTTGTCCTGAATCCACCCTGTACCCACATGCTTTCCTGGGACAAACAGCACACAAATTAAGCTTTAATACTTGTAAAAGAATCATTTCTCATGTTCTGATCATACAGCATAATTTTATTGGTTTCTTTATGAAAAGAATCATGAAGCAACTATTTTGTGTTTAAACAAACTTAATAAGTGGGTGGATAGTCCTATCTCATATTGCCTTACCGTACTGAAGTCCTTTATTGTTCAGAATGACTTGCACTGCAGGATTCTCTCCACTGGTAGAAGACGTGAGCATGAGCACTACTATCACGGGCAGAAACATTTTCCTGGATCCTCTGTGGCGCAACAGCTTTACTGAAACATCAGTTCTAAAATGAAACATGTTACTCAGAATGAACCGGTTTAATGGTATTATGTAACATACCTGAGTTACTGCAGAATAATAAGTGCTACTTGCCAGTTTAACGGTCACCTCTTGAAGTCTTCACTGTTGCTCTCCCACTGAGCTGCAGCTTTTGATTTCAGTATATGAGAAGTGAAACTCACAGACATCTGACAATAGCTTGGAACTGTCGCTGGTGTGTATCAGTGTAACCAACAGGAAACTGCTTTTTTAGATTCTGCTCTGTCTGTCTGTGTGTGTGTGGGAAAAAAAAGCCCACTATATTTTAAACAGTCTTATCAGAAATTATCTAGTCTTATCAGAAATCATTTGAAAAACATCCCATAGTCTTTGAATAAAGGCATTTTATGGTCAACTAGCAACACAAAGATTTGATATCCTGTTCTGTTCACTTTTACATTCTTTAATATTTTAGATAAGTAACACCTTCTAAAATACAATATTTCTAATGTTTCTAAAAGACAGTGGAGTGAGATCCAGACTCACAAAATCTAACCCACATACTGTTTTTTTTTTTTCCTGAATTCACAGGTGTGGTGACTTCGAGATGCCAAGCTGACTACAATTACATAACAGTGGCAGGTTTTTACATGTCTACCAAAACCTGTTTTTAGCCCTCTGCAATCTGTTTAGGATCATTTAAATGGGCCATTGTAGCTGCATGCTACATGTGATTTGTGATCTGTGCAGCACAAAAATAAACAAGTTAATTGAATATGAAAAGACAAGTTAAGGTAATTTTGTAATGATCCAAAACAAATAAGCTTTTATAGTCAAGTAAACTTGATTAATTCAGTTGTACATAAGAAAACATGATGAATAAGCTTGAACCAACAATTCTTCAGTCATACTGATGGACATTTATTACACTTAACTTTTATTATAATTGATTAAATTTTGATGGGGCAGGGACTGAAATCAAGACTAACTTTCATCATGGCTCACAGTGTTTCTCACATTATTGTGAGAGCCCATCTTATATGTTAAAATCAATAAGAGATTAACAGCAAGTTTTTATCATATATGTTTTCTTCGAATTATAAAAAAAGAAGGGTCTTGGGAGGTCTCATGAATTTTAACTCTTAAACAATGCATGCTGCGAAGTCTGCTAATATACTGGTCATATTTCTTTAGAAACTTAATATGAGTGGATTGAATTCTGCGCAGTACATTCACTCAGTTCATCATTTCAAGTCAAAAGTTGAATTAACTTGAATAAATAAAACTTGTATATTCACGTTATGTTAATGAGAAAAGATTGTTGAGTCCCCAAAATTCCCTCATTATATTCTACAGTGTAGTAGATAAATAAACTTGACTTGATTTGAACAGTGCAGCTGAAACCCACAGCCTTATCTCTGAATGCAGATTGTCTTTTTTTTTTAAAGGGAAGCTTAAATGGACTTTTTTTTTTAAAAAGAGGAAGTTTAGTAAAAATGAAAGAGAAACTCGACTAAGCAAGGTTTCTCATGGGTCATCGTTGGCTACACTTCAATGAAACATTAGAATCACCAGCCATAAAATATTTGATTTATTTATCTCTTAATTCAACAAATACTCTGTCTCACACACCATGATTAGTTCCATTGAATCACAATTAACAAGGTCAATAGGAAGAGAATATTATCAGACAGACATTTTTTTTTCATATAACACAATTAGGACCCACTTGCTTGCACTTTGAATTCACTTCATCCAGAATGACGCTTGAAACACCAAGAAAACAAACGAGCCAACGAGGACTACTAAGATGGAAAATAAAACACAAAACAAACTGAAAAAATAATTCTGTTTCAACATCTACACATAAGTTATTCATGGTTTATTATAATCCAAAGAGCACCATCTGATCTGATGGATGCCTTGGTCTTATTTTTTCTCTGAAGTGGGATTAATGACATATCTATAGCAGCTCAAAAACCAATAATAACATATTCACTCCATTGTTTTCACATATTTCATTCCCCAGATATAAACACGTACACACTCACAGTTAGATCCATGGCGGACATTTTCACTGGATCTTTGACAACTTTGCATGAAGACTGATACCTGGACAGGCTTGTTAATGCCCGCATATTTAATAATCACCTCCTTTTCATGCGGAGGCTGTGTTCCTCTGTCCAGTTCATAAAACATGTTTTCTGGAATGAGTGAACTACTTTACACTATGATTGTAGAGTTTATTATTGCACATTATCACGAAGGCAAAATAAAAAGATGTACATTTCACACAAATAATCCTCCTCATGAGCTTAGTGGTCAATTTGATGATTTGATAAGGTCTGCCTGCCCAAGTGCGGCATTTTAGGACATCGCCATTCAGTAAAGGTAATCTCTGAAGCTCTCAGTCATGGATATTGTACTTGAACGCCTCTATGAGCCCTTCAATTGAATGAATGAAGCCAGATATGGCACATATGCCTCCAATAACAAAAATGGCAACATCGAAGAAGACGTGGTGCCACAGGAGATTCCTCCACTGGAGCTTCAGGTGGAAAAGGCTGGGCAAGAGGAAGCACAGGCCAGCGCCGGTGAGACTCCCAGTTAAACCCATAAGGAGGGCGAAATGGGGGACAAACACGGCCATGAGCAAGGTGAAGACTACGAGGGCGATCCGAAGGCCCAGACCCCATGATTTCAGCTGCCCACCAGGGCCGTAGCAGTCAGGGAAGATAGCTCTCCCACCATCCTGGAAAAAGGATTTCTCCAGAACCTCGACTGCAGCAAAGAAGGGCAGCGGGTAAGATAACAGCGCCTTGGCGACGAGGAAGATGTTCACCACAGCCCGGATAGTTGAAGGCAGGTTATCCGTGATGACCTCTTTGGTGGCGTCTGCCCAAGTCAAGTAGGCCACCAGGGCGAAGAGGCCCTTGAGGACGCAGGCTGCGATGTGAGACCACTCCATCATGCAGTGGAACTCGCTGGGTTTCTGCATGTTTCCCTCCAGAGAGGGCAGGAAGATTTGGGAGGTGTAGCTGAACACGATGATGCCGATTGAGATGGGGAACTTCTTCACATCGATATAAAACTTGACCTTCTCCCAGGCCCACTCCCGCGCCCTGGAGAGGCAGTAGGCAACCACCAGGATGTTAATGATGAAGTGCGCCACGGTGCAAAGCAAGCTGAACTTGGACACCGCCTTCAGGTTCTTCAGGAACGCGCACGGCAGGAGCGCGACCGTGGCCACCACAGACCAGGCTTTCTGGGAGACAGGAAACCCAGGGAAACTGTTATACATCAGGTTGCCGCTGACCACGACGTAAAGAATACACGTCATGACCAGTTCGATTATCTGAGCCACGTTCACGACGTGCCCACCCAAAGCGGGGAAGCGGGGGGCGCAGCAGGCATTGGCGATGTCCACGTAGGAGTCCCTGACGCGCACTTTGATGCCGTCCTCGTTCTCCTCGTACAGACACGCAATGAGGATTTTGCCGGTGTAGCAGCACACCACAGCCGCGAAGATAATGAGGAAGAGACCGAGGTAGCCGCCGTGGAGGATGGCGTACGGCAGGCCGAGGACGAACATGCCCTGCGGACAGAGAAGCGCAGTTGAGTGGTAATGGACGAGGCCCACATCGCAGTGACAGGCCGAGCCAGCCCAGGCATGCAATGACTGGCTCACACAGCTCACATCTTACATAAGAACAAGAACAAAAAATATACATTTTGCGCAAAAATATGAACAAAAAATAACAATGCAACGCAGAAATGTGTGGCGTATTACGGCTGATTCATTTACAATGCTTGCATAATCAAAATAACCATCCTTTATTTTCTCATTCACATCGCCCATTAAAAACAGGCCTTTCGTTTGCATAGGCTATAACTATAAGCTGAATCGAATTAAGGAATTTAAAAAGACAATTTAAAAAACGATCCTTTAAAATGAATTCGATTGCAACTTCAATTTGATGGAGACTCTGATAACCACGTGGGTGCCATTCAGCCTCAGGGCTATCAAATTGAAGCAGGCCCTGCCTGCAGCTCCACTGATAAAAAGATTTGAATAAATAAATTGTAATACCCACTAGCTGCAACGAATTAGCTAACTCACAAACCATGAATTAAATTGTAGAATACATTTAATTCTGGTAACATTTAGCACATTTTTATACATTTAAAAGCTCACTATAATTTTAATCGACTATATTGAATGCATTGCTTTATTCTAATCTTGGATTGTGTGAAATGATGCGCATCCCCTGTCTTCTCCTCGCAATAATCTTAAATCTTAAAATAGAAAATCTTCAAGGTGACTTTTTGTCCAGTTGCAGGCCTGCTCAATGCAGTACATGGTGTTTTAGCATCTACACATGCTGGATGAGAGTAATCGATGAGAGTAATCACATGTACCTGAATGGCATTGGTGACGTTCCAGCCAGCTTCCCAGGTCGTGATTTTTGGTTTGTCCTCATCCAGTGACCCTCCTGTCTTCAGGGACGAGGGCCTCCGGCCGGTGCCGTCTCTCTGGTAGTGGCTGTCTCCCTCCAACTCCCCCTCTCCCTCCATGTGTCCCCCTTCCTCCTCTCCCTGAAGGACATCCATTTGCATCCCTTGCCTGTAGTCATAATCCAAGTCGTCGCACTCGGCGAAACCCAAGCCCTCCTCGTCCGTGGCGGCCTGGAAGCCCAGCCGGGCGAACACCCCGCTGACCTTGGCCTGAGATTTGTTGGACACCGTGTGGGCCGCATTGGTCAGCTTGTTGGTGAGCTTGTGTCGTATTAGATGAGCCATCTT
Organism: Lutjanus campechanus; assembly: GCA_027495735.1. Lineage (NCBI taxonomy): Eukaryota > Metazoa > Chordata > Actinopteri > Lutjaniformes > Lutjanidae > Lutjanus > Lutjanus campechanus. Next base: position 39,069 of record JAJHUR010083601.1, on the reverse strand, counting down.
TATCCTAATAAAATACGCTCTTCAGCTGGAAATGATTCTACTGAGTAAAAAGCAGAGATGCAGGTGCATGCAGAGTGATGTATTTGCCTTTTTACCCGCTACTGTAAAGTCATGCCTGTTGCCTCGTCGATGTCGTCAAGTCAGCTAACCAACCTTCTAACGGCAGCCTAACCGTTTCACCCAAACCCTTAAAAATCCTCAGCCGCTTTTCTTCACTAGCTCATCCATATTACTCCACCAAAACAAAAAAACACTCCTTGGCATCTGCTTCAACGAAGAAACGCCCCAACGACGAAATATGTCCTCATTTGTCGTTAAAAAGACAAATTTTGATCCTTTTTTTCCAAGCAGTTTTGTCAGTTGGGGGTCCTGTTGGTGACAGCACGAGCGCTGGAATCTCAGACTGCATCACCCAATGAGAGGAGGGCGAGAGAGAGCGCGCGAGGAGCGTGCACGTGTCTGTCCGCATAGAGTGCCAGTTATGGTTCGGCTCGCGCACAGGAGAGCTGTCACGAAGAGAGAGAGAGAAAGAGAGAGAGAGGAGGGGTAGAGAGAGGTTGACCCTCTCAGCGGGACGTTATTTCACCGGCAGAGAAATCACGAGGATATAACGGTCGGTCAGGTCATTTGAAGGCAGCAGTATTACAGAAGTGCTCCCGACATTATGCATGAATGAAGAGATCAAACATCTCACCTGCTTTCATGCTGCATCCTGTCAACAGGTCGACAGGCACTGCCGTCAACACACAGCAGGCGTAATGCATATGCTAAATAAATATCTGACAAGGCCGCCTACTGAAATGTACTGAATTGAAAACAAATATTTGTACATTTGTACGTGACAGTTTTATCTTTAAGTCTGCAGTATCTATAATACCAACAATCTTGTAGTAATAAATGCTATACGAACCATTCAAATATACCCTTTTCACAGCAGCAATTTTGACATGAAATAATAGAATAAACACGAATTACCAGTGATATTAATTAAGGTTCCGTTGCATTCAGGACAAACAGAGTCAAGGTGCTGCTATTCTTGGGATTTAAAGGATTTCTTGTCATATGCATAAATAAACAAGTAAAATGAAATTCTTAGTTCGCTATGCTTCTCTACCTGGTACCGTCAATTATTCTGTTTAAAGATATAAAAAATATAGGCCTACTAGAAACTCCGGCTTAACAAATAGAGAAAGAAAGAAAGAAAGAAAGAAAGAAAGGAAGGAAGGAAATAAACAAGAACATGGTGCAAGTTGGTTCACTAAAGGCTCTGCTACACTAAATAGAACAGAACCCTAATTAGTATGATTGGTAGCACAGGTGTTACCCTATATTTAATACGATAATGGCTGCCATGAAAAAGGTCTATTACCAGTGCTAAAAGGATCTATTTTTTCTTCGTTAGAAAAAAAAAACAATGTTCCGCCTCAACTGTATTTGAACATATGAAATCACTCTTAAATTTGTGAAATGAAGCACGCGGACTGCAGGAAGTCTGAGTCTGCATAAAGTCACACACACAATCTCATGATATTTTCTAAAATATAAAGACAAAGGGCCTTAAGATCCACGGGTAATGGCCTAATGAAATCCTGTGTCCAAATTATACATGGCATCTTTGCCATCGTGAATTTTTTTTCTGCATTTTCCAGTAATGTTTTATTATTTTTTTCATACACATTTTTTTTTAGAAATAATCTACGATACTTGTGTCAAAATATAAAATAGGCCCACCTTCATTTTAAAACCTTTAAATTATTGGTACAGTTTAACCAGGTTTTCGTGTTTGAATTTCTCATGAATGCAAACGTCTACAGATTTGAAGTTTCCATCTCATTTAACAGCTTGATTCAAGATGAGCATGTTCAGCAGGCTGTGAAAGAATGCAACTCGTTGTTGATATGATGAACACATCCTGCAGCTGGCCTGCTGCAGAGCACCGAAACACAGCACCACGGACAGCTCCTTCAACAGACAGAGGAAAAAAACGTATCAGACTCCTCCTCAGCCTTTTTTCTTTCACACTATTGTTTTTTTTAAAGAGTCCGTCCATTTAACACACCATGCGCGTCATCTAACAAGTAGGCTATTTTAATTATTGTCTTTTGGTGGGCTGCATTTAATAAAGATCTGCACAGAGAAAAAAAAAATCTCAACGGGAGAGTTTCCTCTGCACCTCAGCTCTAATCCTCAAGAATATGAAGCACCTCGTCTTTGCCTCCATAATCTGCTGTGACACGGCTGAGCAAAACCGTCATCAAATTTTTGCAGGCTGCTTGCAGAAATGCAGCCCACTGTGGCAGGAAGGCTGAAAAATAAAAAAGGAAGGCTGAAAAATCAAGACATTTCTTCCACAGCCGCTATTTGTGAGCTTTAAAAACAATGAAAAATTCTGCAAATTAACCATTGGTCAACCAAAGCAAAAAATAAATAAATAAAATAAATTAAAAAATATATAGCTATATATAGAATATTTTTTTCATGGCTGATTTAAATTAAAATGGCGCAAACAGAAAGGAAAGAAATAAGAAAAGCAAGACAATATTTTACGAGCCGCATTAAGACAAAAACCGTTACATGGACGAGAGGTCTAAATTTAGAAACCAGCCAGAGGACAGAGAAAGTTCCGCATATTTTCATGCTTGGCTTGGGCTGCTTTGCCAGCTGCTATTTGCGTTCAGGCCCACACAGTGTTTGTTAGTGAGTGTGTGTCATCCATGTCTGCGGGTATGTGCCTGTGTGTATGTGTGTGTGAGAGTGTGTGTGTAGGGCAGTGAGGAAATAGGGAGAGTCCTTGAGGCATCTCTCCCTCCCCCATCACATGCACAATCCCCAGGCTAACGCTGGGACACAGGATCGGCTGCAAATGTCACACACACGCGCAAAAACGCAAGCACGCAAAATACATACTACCTCACCCTAAATCTGCAAAAATAAAACTACATCTATGGAGAAATGTGAAAGACAGACATGTTGAAAAAATAATGCAGCAGAAATATAACATCCTTTTACAAACGTTAAATATAATGAACGGAATATTGAAAAAAATATACCGAAAGCCACAATAAATTCTCTTCAACACATAGATGTATTTCTAAGCTACTTCCTTGTGACAAAATGGATTTCCAGTCTCCTTTTTCTTTGAAAGGGCTGTAAGATTGGTTGCTGGGGCGACCAATTTAGCTTCTAAAGGCTACAAAGCGAAGGATTAATTCAGGTTCCGTGTGCGTTTGTGTGCGTGTGTGTACTTGTGAGAGACAGCAAGATAGAGACACTCAGAGAGGGGAGTATATACTTGCAAGCACGCCCGGTTCAATGTGTGTGTGTGTGTGTGTGTGTGTGTGCAGGCCTGAGATACGGAGGGGCTTATACCCTCGTCTAACAGCCGTGCAGTGCTGACTGGGAGCAATAATCTCTGATAGTTGCCATGGCCACAGTAATTGGACAGGGTGTGTGCATGTGTGTATTGAGATTTTAGAGAAAGGAGATTTTCTCAGCACAGGTTATTTGTGTTTTTTTTTTTCTGAGAGCCTCGATTGATGGAAGAATAATTAAAACGTTTAAACCAATCTTAAACCCTTTGCTTCACTGGTGAGCGACAAAAGAAACCGCAAAACATCAGTCAGGTAGCATTTGTCTCTATCTAAGCCGCACGGTCATGAGAATGTATTTTTTATGAAAAATATTTTTTGATTTTGATTTTTGCGCACCTGCATCAGGATAATAGCGATTGGTTGATAGTAACCGTGATGTTTGGAGAAGACCTAAGTACTGGGAATATGAGAGCCTTGAATGAATAGTAGAAAATTCAACCCGGAATTACAAGCGAGTCAGACTCAGACTACTGATTTACGATCATTTAAATTGACATGTTGCTGTCTTACCACCTTAAAATGTTGCAGGATCGGTTGATGCACGCACATCAGGTCAATTTAGTTTCAAAATGCCTTCTTTTAAAATAGGTCCTTTCCATATAAGTCTTTTTATTTTTTCACAAAAGAAAACGCATAGTGATGAATAATGAAATTAATAATGGCTGAATTCCATTTAGGTGCTTCAGTTTCAGGGTTGTGGTATTGAATAGAACTGAGCCACCCATAAGGTTATTATTTACTGTTCTTACTATGACAAGAACTCAAAATGTCTGATGTGAAAATGGGCTGCTTACAGGAATCTTGAAACCAAAGTGATAAATGACCAAATGATGAACATTATCAATGTCCCATTCAGTAAATGTACTACATGTGGTGAAGATTAGATCAGATAGCAGGTGTGGTGAAAAACCGCTTTGCAAAAGATAAAGAAACTAGAATTACCCTCGGTTGTATGCCAGTCAAGTTGCAGTTTACAGGTCTAGTTATCACTATATTGACATACCACTTCATTTAATAATTTCCGATGAGAAGCAAGTTTGAAGGATTTGCCTCAAGGCATTCTTGAGATATTGCGTTCAAAAGAATGATGAAATGGTAGATTTTGCTTATGTGATTTATCAATAGCGATATGGTGACACTATTGCACTTTTATGCATACCAATAAAAAAAGCCTTATTTGTGAGGGGAATCTGAGCAGTAAATGAGACAAAGGCTGTGTCTGAAATCACTCCCCCATTCACTTGTCATAACAAGTGTCATAACACAATATTTTACTCAATAGTGAGCATTTCTTAATAATCATTAGTAATCATCATTTTTGCGACTGTTGCAGAGTCTCTTAATGATAATGTCTGCACTTATAAAATTCAGAGAATTGCATTGTAGGATGGTTAGCAGAGACTGCCAACCATAGATACATAATAAAACTAGACAGGGCATCGCGCTCAGACTTGTTGCCAATTTGTCCCAATGGCCACTTTTGGTGAAAATTCTCCATGAGCCCAAAAAGCACTTTTACCCATAAGCCACCATTATAAAAGAGACATGCGTAAAACTGCAGGACACCTTGAGCTACAAACAAGGTCAATTATGAGTGTTTCTTTTTTTGATCCATGTAGTTTTAAAATTTGTAAAACCAAACTGGAGCCGGAAAAAGGCATTTAAAAATCTATGACTTCATAACAATGTTAAGTCTAGGTACTGCAGACTGTCTTTTTTGACTGCCTACTACACCTGCAGCACACATAAGGTGTAGGGTAGGCACCATAAATATATTATAAGGAACTCTGTTGTGTATACAAAGGTGGTACCCATTCAGTCTAATGAGAGTTGCTAGCTTCTTGGTTTACCCTCATTCATCAGTCAGAACCCGGTCAGGCCAAATGCACCGTCTTCGCCCGCCCAGGACTCGGCTCAAGACCATGGGCGACAGGGCCTTCGAGGCTGCTGCTCCCCGTCTGTGGAACGCCCTCCCTGACCACCTCAGGGCTCCACAGACGGTGGATGCCTTCAAAAAAGGACTAAAAACATTCCTTTTTCGAAAGGCTTTCCCTGCCTGATTTTATCTGATTTTATCTGTTGATTGTTTTTACTGACTCATTCTGTTGCTTGCTATTCTGTTTTGCTTTCTATTCTGTTTTTACTGATATTCGTTTATTGTTTCTTGTTTATTGTTTATTGTTGCTGTATTATGCACTTTGAGATTTGCCTTCAAATGTAAAGTGCATTACAAATAAAATCTATTATTATTATTATTATTACTTCCTGGTTAAGGCCTGGCCCACAGAATATGCTCAGTAGTGTTTCCCCCCTTAGCTCTGCGCACAAGTTCCTGCTTGGCCCCTCTGCTCCGTGAATGCTCCGCTTACATTACATGTTCAGTGTAGCCAAAATGTTACCTTTTTTAATGGATGTATTTTCCAATCCTGAGTGGTGTATTGTCAAAAATGTAGTAGCCAATGACATAGCCCAGTCATTTCTGTGAACATAACACAAAGTTACCACTGTAAGCTAATTAGCCAGGAATGCTAACTTTTGCAGGTTACTTTAGAGCAGACAGACACACATTTGTATCCATCCCTTACACTTGTGCTCTTGCGTTTCTGGTTTTGTAAAGGCCTAAAAAATACACTATCACCAACTCTTTACATATCATTCTAGATTATGAACATTGCTTCAGCATGTGTAGAAATCCAAAACTGGACAGGACAAGCCTACTATGTCTAGTTACGGCTGCTGTGAATGGACAATTGCTGTTCAAGGGCGTGATTAGTCAGTTCCTAGCATAGCTCCACCCAACGTCAAACTGACTGGTCTAATCAGTCAGAGTAATCACTACACATTACTAAAATTTTAAGTGCTTGTTCTATAAAGACAGTGGCTGAAAATATTGCTGTACAGACATATTCATCTCATCCACTGAACTAGACAGAGATTTCCAACATGAAATACGCACATTCATACACACCCACCTATTAATTTGAATATCTGTATTTTTAGAAAACCCCTTCCCTCACACACAAGTCACATGCACGCACACACTCACACATATACATGAATGCATGAATAGTGACAGGTGCACAAACACATTAATCACTCTATGGCCCAAAAAGATCTGCTGGGCTTACAGGGCCAGAGAGTGAAGAGAGTGATAGTGACAGACTCTGTGTGTGTACGCGGTGTGTGTGTGTGTGTTTTTCTTTTTTGTATGTGAGGGAGAGACGGGAGAGAGAGGAAGAAAAAGAGAAAGACAAAGAGATAGAGTGTATATATGTGTGTGTCTCAAAGAGGAAGTATGTGTGTGTTTGTGTGTGTGTGTGTGTGTGTGTGTGTGTGTGTGTGTGTGTGCAGGAGGCGTGACAGGGTGCTGAGGAGAGTCATGGAGGTTGCAGGGGGTTTTGTCCGCAGTGTGGCTCTGATATATCAGAAGTGCTCAGAGTCAGGGCCGTTACATAAACTGGGCTCTCTCATTCCTTCTCACACACACACACACACACACAGACACACACACACACACACACACACACACACACACACACACACACACACACACACACACACACACACAGAGCTTTCTTTTCTTTTCTCCTGCCTGTTTTTAGCCAGTCACTCCCACATGAATATGCAAATTCACGGGAGTTTTCCCTCCTGATATGAACAGGTGAACTGATTTGCTTAATTATTGTCATTCTAATGAATTAAATTATACTTTGAATGTATAATCCTGAGTTTATCACTACAGATGTTTACAGGATGAAGTTCTGTGTTGTCATGACAACAAGAAGGAAATTAATCCATTTCATCATCCAGTGATTCATAATCATGATTCACATAATTGTTACTGACAGATGTTTCCCCCCTCAGAGCGTTCTACACAAAAAACACCATACTGCCACTGAAAAGTCACAGTCTTTTACCACCACTACAAAACAGCATTTACATATGTTCTGTACATGAGCTTGTGGTTGAGGGGTTGCTGGTTCTAATCCCTGGAGTCATTTTTGCTGCAACTGTGAGGAAAACATGTGATCATCTCATTGCTGCCAATGTATCTGTGTGCAATGTGAAAAAGAGACTGTAGTAGTAAAAAAAAAAAAAAGAATAGCATACAATAGCATATAGAAAGGTAAAAAAAATTAAAAATTGGCAATTATAACACTATCACTTCCTCCAATCAGAAACAACACAGAGTGATGACATTTATTCTGCACATGCTCAGTAGGATTCTCTCTCTGCCTGTGGAAGAAGAGCAGGATCATTTCACCTCTGCACTTTGCCGTCTAAATATAAGATGGCTGCAAATTTAAATTTACACTAATTTTATCTCTAGGTTATTGGTTAGAAATTAAGAAGATGAAAAAATTTAACATGATTTTGTCATGTTTGCAAGATCTGTGTTAGAACTACTCTCCAGCCGCATGGCCCAGTGTCAGCATCTTGTTTGTTTGTGCTGACACAAAAAACAGAAAAACATATTTCACAACATTTACATGCAAAATTAGTTTTAACTCACTTCAAATAATTAGTTACCGGCTTAAAATTTAGTCTCCTGCAAAAACAGAAATAGACTTTGGCTATGAATGCATGCAATGCCTGACATCTAAAAGAATTTAATCCATATACAAAAAACTTTCATAACATCATTAGAAGCTACAGCAGTAATGTGATTACTTTGAGGTATACTTGTATTTTAGATACTGTGGATTTATGTGAATTTTTTTCTAGTGTTACAATTTCCCTCAACCACTGTCTCGATGGCCCACACCAAGGGAGCAATTGTAACACTCTGACTTCATGAATTACATTTAACATTATAACTTGTCCTTGTCAGTGAACATATTTCAATTGTATTATTAATTCACATATTTCTTACATCAAAATATGACTAGTGTATTTCAAGTAGTCTGTGAGTTATAAAGAAAAATGTAAAACATGTTACAACTGCCCCAGGTCTCCCAAATGAGCTGATTATAATGCATTATAATTCATAAAGCCAAAATATTCAACATGTTCCTGCATTTTAATTTTTATTTTCCACTCACTTCTCTGCTAAATCACATTATGGTCAGTGGGAACCCACCCAAAAATAAAATTAAAAAATAAATAAGTAAAAAATAATGACAATGCATTACTCATAAACACCAAACATGACCGACCCTGTCTGACATGATATTTCTCCCTCCTTCTCCTCCCTGTCAGTGAGAAGTAACAGTCTGTTCATTCCTCCACAAAATGGAGGCTGCTTGGCATCACGCGTGGCAGTCCCAGAGTGCTTGTAGCCTATTAGTTCCCCTGCGCCTCATCACCGCTGCCTGGATGACAAGCACAACAAGCAGGGAGCTGCGAGCATCGTGCACGGACAGCGACACAATGTCACGTCTTGCCTCCTGGGAGGAATGGACGCCAGGGTGTGTGTGTGTGTGTTGAGAGGGAAGGATCTAGATGGGGGTGTATTTGTGAGTTCATAACCGTATGTGCATGTGTGTGTATGTGTGTGGGTTGGTGGGTAAGGATGTGTGGATAGTGTAGACATGATTGTGTGTGTCTTACCAGTGGGTATGTAACCGTGTGTGTGTGTGTGTGTGTTTGAGAGGGTGAGCTGACCCAGATCTGCTTATTAGCATCAGGAGGAGGGGGACGGCAGTCACTTAGAGCTTTGTGCCTGAGCAGTGAACTGTGCTCGTGCTTCAGTGACACACCATCAAGCTTCATACAGTAACACCCCTCCCACACACACACACTTTCTGTCCTTCATCTTTTTCATCCTCTGCTTCCAAATATCTGCGCTATCCAGGAAATGAACCCAATCAATCAAGAAAACACACTTTCCCCACTATGAAATGATATATTCTCCTGGATCCTCAATGTAACATATAAACAATATTGTACATACACATTAAATCACAAAACAAAACCATCAGAACATCAGAAATTACATGTACACTGTAAGTGAAATTCGTTATTAGGAATAAGCCCTTAAGATGTTCCATCAATAATAAAACAATTCCAAATAAAACAAACAAACAAACAATTCAATAGCCATACAAAATCAGAAGATCATACTCCAAGCAGAGCATGAAAATGGATCATTCATGGATTTTAAACAAGTATTAATGTCAGTGATAGCATTAAGTAATAAATTTGTAAAATGTGATTTTAGAGATATGTTTATGAACCTGTTCAACTTATCCTACAAAAAGAAGACGGGGCATTTTTGAACACTTGTAAAGATGTTGTGGACCGAATGTTTACGAGAAGATTATTTGAATCAGGATATTCCAATCAGTTGGATCCGTGCTGTTCATAAACGCATCAGGACGTCAAACAACAATGTTTTGGGTTGGTGAAACGTCCAGAGTGCAGCAACACAGTGAGAAAAATACATACAGGCAGAGGGCAGGGTCCTTGTAGATGCAGTCACCACCACACACTTCTAGTGGGTCATAAGTGACAGTTTAAGGGGATTATTGTCATATGAGTCTACACATTGATTTAGTTTTTGGAAAATGTTGCAGATTATACCTTTAAACATAAATGATTAAGACTGAATTCGTGACTGCAGGAGCAGAAAAAAGAGTCTATGTAGAGTGTCTCAATTGATAATTGGAGGAAAATTATATCATAAGCTGTTTTATATAGGGAGGGTTATTGAAATATATACATTTGAAGATGAAATACAGCCAGTGTTGCTGTTCTTCTTATGACTGGAGAGGGTAAATTAAGAGTAGTTTTAGTTTTGTGAACATGGATTTGCAGAATTACAGCATTGAATGGTGTTTAAGTACAGTTACCCCTGCATGTTTGTGTGCAATCTACTTTAATTATTGCATTTCAATTTGCTTTCAAGAGCTGCACTGGCCAGCGTATATAACAAAATGTATTGAAAAAGGCAATAACAAGGTAACAACACACAAACAACAAGGCAATAACAAATGCAGTTGATTATTGATTTACAAAAACATTAGTGCAAACAAAGAATTATACATTTCTGTGACGTGAAAAGATGGAAAAATATTTATGTAAAAGCAAAAGATAATATGCACAAATGATGCTTTAATTTTAATACAAAACTTAGGTTTAAAGGGTTGAAAAAACCAGCACAAATAATAAAAACAAAAAAATGTAAATTAATCGACTTTTAATCCACAAAGGATAATCAGACTCACTGTGAGAGATCTCCACCACGAACATGTGCAGTGACTGGATGGTCTGAACTGAAGCCAACTGGGATGTACAGTAGCTCACATGTGCAGGTGTCCCACATCACCAGCTGAGGCCTCACTCGGTCAGCTGAGAGTAACAGGACGGCAGACAGAGAGAAATCAGGGATCTCGGGGCCTGAGGGAGAATGTCTGTTCACATGGTTTAAATGTAGCTTCAACATGGACTCATGCATTTCTCTTTTAGTTTGCATACAGATGGAAATGGAAATGCATCTGTAGCTATTTTTGGCTCATTTTATGGATGCATCTTTCTATTAAATGCAAACTTTGAGGTCTGATAGAATTTATAATCAAGGTTTTTGGGTTTGACCAATGTGTGGCTGAGTACAGCACGAGTTTGTGCTGACTGGCAAGACAACAAATCAGTGAGATATAAGAGGTAACATATTCTATATTGTGTAAATGGCAACTGCAAATTTTTTACACAGCAGTTTAAAATTTTTCAAATATACTAAAGTGTGGCTTAAATACTAAACATGGTGTAACTGAGCGTTTGCCTACCCAATAATCCACCAACCCATGAAGCAGTGTGTCTCATCTCCTAAGGACTTGTGCTTACACAGGGTGAAGTACGACCTCTGGTGGTTAAACGTGGATATATTTTTCAGAATCACATTTATTTATTAGTGGCAATCACTGCACATACTTTCTATTCATTAGTGGAATTTAATAGAGATATTATTTCTGGACCTCCCAGTTGCTTGGATGAATTGGGCAGGCCAGATATTCTTGAGGCCAGGAAGGAGGCACTCAACACAGCTGGAAACTTTGTTCTTTATATACTTTGCAACACACTATTTGGACAAAAAATAGTCATCAAAATGTTGGGAACTTTTTGTTTTGTTTTATTTCTTTATATTTATATATTTTTGTTCAGATTATACACAGATATTTCCTGCCTATTGCTCTACAGATTAAAGGGGCAGTTCAGTTAAAAAAAAAAAAAAAAGTTTTCCCTTTTACCTGTAGTGCTATTCATCCATCTAAATGGTTTTGGTGTGAGTGTCTCTTTCTAGAAATCATGACCCAGTTGCTCAAGATAATCTACATAAGAAAGTAGTTCTGGTAGATTCTGCCATAAAGAAAATAGTTCCTACATGAAACTGCTCACAATAAGGTCTGTAAAACATATTTAACATATTTGATTTTGGGGTGAACTGTCTTTCTAAGTTAACTAAGACTATATTAAAAACTAAAACTAGATGTAAAAAATAGTTAACTGCAAGAGAAAGACTTGAAAAATTGAACCGAAATGATATTGTGCACTTACTTAAACTAAAATAAAATATACAAGAAATGTCTTTACTTTTATTCTTTGTCAGTTTGGTAAAATCTGTCAGTGTCAGCACAACAAGCATGAGGAGGCATTGGTTTTTGTGTACATGCCATCACAAAGTGTTTGTTTTGTAATACCGATTCTGAACTTTTTAAATCTTGCCCCTGACAAATATGCCCCATATTATTTTAAAGAAAATCTAAATAACACACTGAAACTAATAAAAACTAAACTAAAACTAAACATTTCTAAACACTAAAAACTAAACTGAAACAAGAAAACTCACTCTGGAAACTCGTATGGGAACTACAAGTCGGCGACAACTGCCTCCACTCGGATATATTTTACAGTGACACATTTTCAAAATGGCCGCTAAAGATGAACCGGTCTATCAGATTTTCTCATTTCAGGACTGTAAATTCTCTCCCGACCCAGTTTTCGAGCTCCCCGCCCAGTGTGCGACCCCCTCACCGGCTCCGATAGTGATAGATAACGGCTCCTTCCAGACCCGGGCCGGCTGGGCGGCTCCAGCGTCGGACGGTGACTCCCCGCGGCTGCTCTTCAGGTCGGTGGCGGCGCGCAGCAGAGGGGCTGCCCGCAGCGAGACCCAGATCGGCAACGATATTTCCAACCTGGAGCCGCTGCGGTGGCTGCTGAAGAGCCAGTTTGACCGAAACGTGGTGGTGAACTTCGAGATCCAGGAGCTCATCTTCGACTATGTGTTCACACACCTGGGCATCACCTCAGAGGTGTGTGTGTGTGTGTGTGTGTGTGTGTGTGTGATGCGACTGTAGTCCCCGTTGGTGTGTTTGTGTCACCTGGCACAATCTCTTTGATTTCATGAGAGGAAAGACACTAAAAAACCAATTCAGTAGACCCTTTTCACGACAGCCATATTAATAGGAAAGTTCCTGTTCCATTTAGCGTAGCAGAGCCTTTGAGTCAACATGCGTCCTGACTAATTGATAATACCTCTGTTCACCTGTTATATCATGTTAAAATGGCTGCTGAAGTTAAAAAGGTCTCTTCAGCTATTTTATTTCATCTTTTTTTTTCTGTCGATGCCTTTCCAAATAGAGTTGGAAGACTTTAAGTTAGCCTAGTTATAAAACAGGGTAGCATACTATTGACTTTATTTCTACATTTAAGTTATGTCCTTGGGTCCCCTTTGGCTCCTAATCCAGTCTGTACCACCTAGTTAACACACAGCATTAGGGTTGCATAGACCTCAGTCAAATCAGATTTTATGCCAAGTTATCAACAGTAAAAGTGTCCATACTCTCCACGTTTAAAGGTAGAAGTTATGGAAGTCGGAGCTAAACAAATATGCACAAATACCAAGATACATGTACAAGTACAGTAAGGCTGTGACTAATGACTTTACTCTACTGCGGTGATAATTTTCTTTATTTATTGTGTAGTCCAGTGGTTTTCAAACTGGGATCTGAGGACCAGCAGAGCTCATTGAGTGGGTTGTTGGGGGTCTGCAGCAAAAGGAGGAATAGATTATTTTAATTTTTCTCACATTTTTGAAGTTGGAACAAGGAGAGGAAAAGGGGGTGGATGTTTTGATTGACTGTAATTTATGTTGATCCTAGTTTGATCACTGATTGACTATGAAGACTTTATTATCTTGAAATATAAAGTTTTAAAAAATTCTCAGAGGGGATTTCTTCAGACAAAAGCCTCTCAAATTGAGGTTCTGATGGTCCACTTTGGTAAACCTGGTTATGCAAACTGGTAATATTTTACGTCATCATGACAGCCAGGTGATTATTTAGGATTGCTCTCCCCATGTTTTCATAGGGCAGTGTGGACCACCCCATTGTGCTGACAGAGGCGCCCTGCAACCCGCTGCACTGTCGGCAGATGATGTCAGAGTTGCTGTTTGAGTGCTACCATGTCCCGTATGTCTCCTACGGTGTGGACAGCTTGTACAGTTTCTACTACAATAACAGTCAGAGGAACCTCCAGCCTCCACACACTGGCATTGTTTTGTCCTCAGGATACCACTGTTCACACATCCTGCCCATCATCAATGGCAGGTGAGGATTCACACACACACAAACACCTGCTTATGTGTTTCCCTTTCCAACTTCATCTTATATCATCTTACTAACATTATGCATCCCTCTTTTCTGGTTCTTTTTGATTCCCTTTGGTGAAACCTTACACACTTTTTGCACAGTTTGCTCTGTAGAGTCTGATTTCAATATGTTTTGATTCGAGGTTGGATTCCGTGAACTGTAAGCGTGTGAACGTGGCTGGAAGTCAGGCAGCGTCCTTCCTGCAGCGCCTCCTCCAGCTGAAATACCCAGGTCACCTTGCTGCCATTACACTCAGCCGTGTGGAGGAACTGCTGCATGAACACAGTTACACTGCTGTGGACTATCATGAAGGTGCAAACATACACACATTTATACACTGAGAGGTTCTCTGGGCGACTTTACAACTTTTTTAGGATTTAAGAATCTTTTTGATGAGGGTGCAGATGGTACAAGACTGAAGGAGGCTGAAGTCTACATGGAGATGCATGCAAACCCTTTACTCCTTTCATCTTTACCTACTCTCCATTCTCTCTATGTTTTGTCCTCTGCAGAGATGGAAAAGTGGCGCAGCCCAGAATTTTATGAGCGGGAGGTTCACCGCATGCAGCTTCCCTTCTCGGGTAAGGTGCCCGGCGGCTGTGTGAGTGTGGAGGAGAGGCAGGAGAGACGAGCTCAGCAGCTCCGACGGCTTCAGGAGATCAATGCTCGCCGCCGAGAGGAGAAGCTGCTGCAAGACCAAGAGAGGCTGGACAGACTTATGGCTGTACAGGCAAGAGACCCATACTGTCATTTATAAGTGCTTTACATTTTTCAGATGACCTAAAGGGTAATTTCAGCATTTTTCAACCTGGACCCTATTTTGACAAGTTTTTGTGTCTAATTGACCAACTGGGACAACAATGTCTGAAAATGGTCCAGTATTAAGGGAGACCATTGCAGCTGGCAGCCCGTGAAACAGGCTGCAATGTAATGTTGATGGTTGATTGGGAACCATCAAAGTACATCCAATAAAAGTGTTTACCTTTACTGTTACCAGGTTCATACTGTTACTGTAAGTGTCTGTCATTATGGAAAGGATCCCTACAGAGATAAACAGTTTTGTAAAGACTACGATACATTTTCTTTATCCAGAAATGTCGGTTTAATTGGTCTCGCCAAACTCATCAGACACCATTTACAGAATTCTATCATCATCAGCTTCATTCAAACTCAACACAAACTAAATAGAACGCACCAAAAACATCTTGGTTTGTCTCTCCACTGGCACCAAGCCACCAACTGTGGTTTGGTTGAAATAAACCCTTTATTCATGGTGTCGGAGGTGAAAATATTAGGAAAGGAACAAGAGGAAGGTTGGAAAATTAGAGAAGCAGCAGCAGGGAGAAACTGTGTATACAGTCAGAATATTTTTCATCACAACACAGTGAATAAGAGGTTTATTTTGACCAAACAACCAGAGCTGGTGATTGTTGGAACAGTGGAAGGATGGGCCGAGATGCTTTTGGTGAGTTTTATTTTGTTTCTCTCGAGTTTGAATGAATGAATGAATTCTGATTAAACAAAATGTATCTTACTCTTTAAAAATGGTGTATCTCTGTAGCGATCCTCTCCGTAGTGTTGTCAGACACTTAGAATAACAATCTGAGTCTGGCAGTGGCAAAAGAAGTACTTTTATTAGACTAACTTTGACGCTGTGTGCAATTGCCTACCAGAATTAGATGTAATACACAGAAGGAAAAACTTTTTGGGTCAATTTGCATCTAATAATTACAGAGCGACAAACTGTAAAAGGTTAATTGTTCTTCTAGGGTTTTTTGTCTGCTACAATAATAAGTATGAACCATCCAAAAGAAAAGGAAGCACTGACTACACTTTTGATTTGATGTTTGATCTTTGGTTTGGTTCAGTTGGTGTGTGCTGCACACTGACCATAGAGTTTTGTGTGTGTGTGCAGGAGCTGCTGGAGGACGGCTTGTTGGATCAGTTTCATAAGAGCCTGGTGGAGCTCAACATGGACTCAGCCGAGGAGCTACAGTCGTACATCAACAAACTGCAGCTGGCTGTGGAGCAGGGCAAACAGAAGCTGCTCCACAGCGATGGAGCCGAGGGAAAGACGGAGGTTGGTGTTACAAAACCAGAGAAAAACAGAGTTAGAATAGGAGCGATCTGGATAGTTCAAAAACTTCTTATGGTTGACTACCAGTTAATGTAAAAACAGCTAATGTCTATTCTTTCTTGAGTCGTATATATTAGGTTGCCCAAAGAAATATACAGAAAATATATATATATATTACATGAGCAGTGTTAAATAAGCAGTTTTTAATGTATGCACTGTTTCACCTTCCTATAATGTAGGTATGCAAATGCTTCAGTTTCCAACAGTAACAAGGAAGCAACGTGATCAAACTCCTCTGTATTCTCCACAAAAGTAACGACAGCAGCTGTTTAACGTGATGGGCACTGAGCTCAAATGTACTAATAATTAATTAGGTGTACATGTCATTACTGTGAATGTGCTGCGGGGCTCTACAGGAACAGTCCTTGTTTGCAGTTGATGCGCTGCAGCTGACATGAAGCCTGAGGCTGTTCTGTCGCTCTCTGCCAGGTGTCTGAGCTGGAGCAGCCAATGGACGAGGGAGACGGAGTGGCGCTGATGGATCCTGACTTCCCGGAGGACACGCTGCCAGAAAAACCTGCTAATGTGGTTCAGGTAGGTATGCAGAGACTCTGGAACTTCCCGGACAGATATTTAGATCCTCATTAAAGCTGTGCAGGCTATTATCTGCCAGCTTAATGCGTGAGAAAAGTTTTGTCCTGTTTTTGTAATGAAACTCACTAACTTTGCTCCTAAGCTGGAACATTTTGTATCATATGCTTCTCACACATTAATGTGAGTGAAATTACTTTGATCCCCAGCCCGTGTTCAACATGGCGGAGTACCATCAGCTGTTTGTGGGGACAGAGCGACTGCGGTGTCCAGAGATCCTGTTCCAGCCCTCGCCGACTGGGGAGGACCAGATGGGACTGATGGAGACACTGGAGTATGTCCTGGCCAGGTAATTGCACGCAATAATGACAAACACACATATGCACAAACAGCACGGTTCACATAAACACGTGTGGGTCACGCAAACTCTCTCTTTGCCTATTTTTTATCATACGAACACTGCGAACTTTAACATTCTCTCAAATTTTTTACATTTTTATATTTAAGGGTTTACACATTATGCAGGACACAGCCATTGAACACACTGTGACGTAACAGTCACTGAAATATATGACATACCACCCCATACCCTTATCCTCCCCAAAAGAAATAGGAAAAACCACGCCAGGATCCATAGAACAATTAGTGTGGAATCACTGGATAATCAAGGATGAGCACAGTGAGTATGTAGATGTAATTTAGATCAAGGACATAGATCATGGTAGTTAAAGGAATTTCAAGATACCACTCCATGCTTCAGCTGCTGTGAACCATATATTCAAATTCACCTCTTAAGTCTCTCTTTATCATTCTTTTTCTCACATTAGCTTAGGTTTTTATTGCAGAAAATGACCTGTGAAACTCTGTATCAGTGTCTTTCTTATGTCTTCTATACCCTAATACAGGTACACTCCAGAGCAGCAGGAGGCGCTGGTGAGCAATGTGTTTCTGACAGGAGGGAACATGCAGTACCCTGGGATGAAGGAGCGAGTGGAGAGAGAACTGCTGGCTATGAGGCCGTTCCAGTCACATTTTAAGGTACAAGGCCCTGTTATCCTTTTTAAAACCTTATTTTTCATGACACACTCCAAATGATTAATCTTTTTCATTTTCTATAGTCCATTAAGTATCAAAAAACTGAAAAATGCTCATCACAATTTCTCAGAGTGCAAATTGACATCTTTGGATTGATTCTTTTGTTCAACCAACAGTTCAAAACCCAAAGACTTCTCATTTACTATCATGAATGGCAAAGAGAAGCAGCAAATCGTTACATTTAAGAAGCTTGAACCAGAAAACATTTACATTTTTGCTTGAAAAATGACTGAAATGATTAATGGATTATCAAAATAGTTGGCACCTTTTGGTGCTAGTTGTTGCTGTGGACATTTCACAGACATTTCTTTTAAGTAGCCACTGGCACTTGTGCTCAGTTCGCTGTCTTCCACTTAATTTTCAACATGGCTTCTCAAAATGTTCTCCACCTGATCTGCACTTCTCTTTGTAACAGCTCTGGTTTTGAGCCATAGTTGCCATGTTTTTGAAGCATTCATTTTCAAACTATTAATTTTACCTCCACTTACTATGTTGTAATTACGGACAACGCTATGTGTATAACAAAACACAAATACAGGAAAAATGAAACATATTTTAAATTACATTTCAGTGATCTCATATTTACATATTTTCTTTGAAAATTTTGTAGTACTTTAATAGTATTATGTGTTTTAAAATAAATTAATTTTATTTAAAAAAGAGCCACTAGAGCTGTGGTACACGTACAGTTTGAGAATCTAGAGACTTAATCAAATAATTGTTGCCACTGTAATCACATACCACTTCCCAGGTAATCTCAAACACATTTTTACTCTGACTGACTCTTGTTCAGGTGACGATGGCGTCGCGGCCGGCCTTGGATGCCTGGTATGGGGCACGAGAGTGGGCCTTGGAGCATCTCCCTACAGGAGGGGGAGGAGCAGTGGAGGGGTGGATCAGCAGACAGGACTACGAGGAGAAGGGAGGCGAGTACCTGAGTGAGCACTGTGCCTCCAACGTCTTCATTCCCATGAAACTTGCCAAACCAGTTCCTGCTCGCCCCACCGAGCCCTCTGCACCGACACCAACCGGAGCATCTGCTGCCGTCACCACGGTTACGTCTACCCTGACACCCTCCTGCTCGACTGCTGCTGCTGACGTTTCTATGGTTACCTCCTAATCTGGGATCTCAGCTATCACAAGTCTCTGATGTTCTTTTTTGTTCTCCTGTGACTTTTGTAACTTCTGACTGGAACTGTTTTTGAAATACATTTTAGTTTTATTTTCATTATGTTTGACGAAACCACAAGACACCGTTCATATTGAATGGTCATCAAATTACTGATCGTAAAAGGTCCACTGGGAATATTTCATGTATGAATATGTAAATAGAATTGGTTTTTTATGAAAATATATTTTCAATGATGAAAACAGCTGTTTGCTTTTAATTGGTTGACAGGTTGAGAAGAAAGTCTGTCAACTGTTGATACCACTGATCTTACATTTTAATCAGTCTTCTTTAGTCTCATCTCTTTCTTTATTTTTACTTCAGCTCACTTTAAAGAACAGTTAAAGGGTTCGTTGACTCAAATTACACATAAATGTGCCCCTTGTGGTATCTGTCCATGCAGATTATGATTATTTTGACAGATATTGCAATAGCAATATGATTCACGGTTCGTTGGAATTATCATTTTTGCATCATAAGTTTCATTTTCACTGAAACCAAACAAATTTGTTCTCTGGAGAACAAGATTTGTAGATCAGCAGTCAGCAGTTCTGCAGCACATATTTAGTTTTTTCCTTCTGAAAAAAAAAGTAGCTTCTGTGACTTGCATACTGCACTTGGTCATATTGCAATTTCAATCATATTTAGAACATAAGGTAAAAGGATGCACATGGAAAAGGAAGTAGGCATTGTGTGAATTGTGTGTGCAACGGGCACAGTTATAGATGTCTCTGGATGGGAACAGGTCCATATACAGTATGTTTGAGTTGCACCTTTAATGTCTTCAGAAAAAGTAAATGAGAAATATAATTTTAAAACTTTATTTTGGTAATATGACCCTGATTAGATATTGCAATATAGTTTTGTACCACTAGATGGCACTGATTAATACAAAATAGTTTGCAGTTTGTAGCATCTACAGTAGAAATTGAGCTACTGCTTTTTTAATCAGCATTTTCACAACAGCAGCAGAGTCACATTTTCACTGGTTTCTATTAATGCTAAAACTTTGTGTGGATGCCGGCTGAACAAAATGTACTTTGTGTTCAGTCTACTAATCTACAAACCTGCAGTTTAATCAGCTTTATGTTCACTAGAACATGTGACAGCAGGAACCTTTGATTCATGATGCTGTATGCTCCATAACAATAATAATAACGATCATAATGTGGAGTCTAGTTCTGTCTCGTCTAATCTAAAGGTTTTGACTCACTGAAGCTCTGTCAGGTGACTTGCAGGTGTGTCTGCTCTGCTGTTCTGCTCCCTGATGGTCCCCATTATTAGCCCAGCAGACCTCTGTGGCCTAATAGTATTATGTTAAACTGTGCCACAGCTCAAGGTTCAAACCCTCTGCCAGCTTGGTCTGTTTCTCTTCATCACCACTAACACACACACACACACAGAGTACCCTGGTTTCCATAGCAGGGCAGACTGCAATCAGAGTCAAAACAGGCCTGTGCCTGCAGGCTAATTGGCTCAAATTTAACAAGAGGGATTAAAAGGGAAACAAGGCAATCTTTTATGCATAATAGCAAGTAAACAGGATTTATTTCTATGGCTACACTACATTTCAGCAGGGCTTTCATAATGATATTCAGGGAAAAAAAACTTCAACTGCAGGTGCAACATAACAAAGACAATGGATTATAGGCACTTTCTACCTTTTCATTTCTATTTGGTCACTGTGTTCAGCTAATGTTGGGACTTTTAGTTTGTTGTCTTACACAAGCAAGTGATGTCTGAAGACTCACTGATCTGACTTTTTGAGAGCAGCTGATGCCATATTGATAAATATGGCTGCAACAAACAACTATTAATATTAACAATTGATCTGTGGATTATTTTGTCAATTAATCATTCATTTTTTTGGTTTAAATGTCAGAAAATGGTTGAAAATGTCAATCAGTGTTTCCCAAAGCCTAAGCTGGTGTCATCACGTCTTGTTTTGTCCACAACCCCCCAGAATTTAAGTGTACTGTCATAGAGGAGTAAAGAAAACAGGAAATATTCAAATCTAAGAAGCTGGAATCAGAGAATTTTGATTTTTTTCTTAATAAAACTGAGTGATCAGTTATCAAAATAATTGGGGATTAATTTAATAATCAATAAATAATCAAACAATCATTGCAGCTCTAGTAATAATACCTGTTGATAGAGGTTGAGCTGTTCAGGGTCTGTTGTAACTCAAATTAAACAACAAAAAACAGAGGTGATGGGTGGTCATGGTGCCCACAAATTTTTCTTTTTAAAGATACTTTTATACAAGCAAAATAGCCATTCAACATAAACTAATATATAAAAAAATTCATCAAATAAAATAGCTCCAAATGTATGACAATTAAGTCTATAGGTCCATATTGCAATATTAAATAATCAATAGGAGCAGAGAAGGACACATTTCCACACTAATACACTAACCAAGGGGGAGTAATGGTGGTAGTAAGGTTGGAAAAAGGCCCCTGGTGCCCACTTGTGCCTGCTTTCACCTCCCCCTTGCTCTCTGTCGTGTCGTGTGTCACCACCTTGTCAAATGTCGGTGATGTACAAGTCAAATTTACTGCTAGAACCAATAACAGTCATCATTATGTGGGGTTTCTACATAAATTCTCCACAGAGCAGCTCAAGGGAAGGGATAGCGTGCAGGTCTCGTGTATTTTTAAACAAGCCCTGTTTGTGCCATACTGTAGTGTTGGCCAGTGTCCAATTAGGAGGATTTATGTGTGTTGCAGGTCAGAGGGAATACCAGGCGGGTCTGAGCTCATGTCACACTGTCCTGTGTCTGAGGGCAGGAGGAAATAAGGACCCAGAGCTGGAGGTGTCGCAGATGCACAATGAGGTTTTTTAATGGTTGAACAATCTTATTTGATTTCATTATTTCCGTGTAAAACATGAGCCTGTCACACATTCTAAATAATTCTGGAAGCAACAACAGGATCCACTTCTCTTTTTTTTCCCCCCCAGTGACGGTGACAGAGTTTAAAATAGCCTGTTGGCAGCATGTCCTGTTGGCATAGTTACATAAGGTGAAAACCATAGACAGTATAATAAATAGTGGATGGAGCCTCTGTGATGTCACCCAGAGGTTTCTGAAGATATATGAAGCTTACAGCGTGGTGCCCTGGCTTCCCCATCTTGACAGTACCTTGTTTAAACCCTGTGTACTTCCTTCTTTCCTTCTTTCCTTTTTAAATCCTTGTTTCTTTCCTTGTTTACTTCCTTCTTTACTTTTTACTTCCTTGTTTCTTTCCTTATTTCCTTGTTTACTTCCGTATGTATTTCTTTCTTTATTTGTTTGCTTCTTCCTTGTCCACTTCCCTATTTCCTTCCTTGTTTCCTTTCTTGTTCACTTCTCTGCTTCTGCTTTTCCTTCCTAGTTTCCTTCTTTGTTTACTTCCTTGTTTTCTTGTTTCCTGCAAAACAAACTTATTGTGTTTTTAATAAAGTCAGGCAATAACTGGTATTTTCCCATCTTTCTGTGAGTAACTGTAATGTGATTTCATGCGTCACACAGCATGAGTCTGTGAACAGCGGGGCACAGTGAAAGGAGCTGGTTACCTGTTGTGTGCAGCGTGTGTGAGGCGTGTAACCTGTCACCTGCAGCTCTTCATCTAACAGCTCACTGTGGCTGCTCCTGACTGTTCCATTACCACCAGCAGTATTTCAAAGTGATCCACTGTCAACAAATGCCGAAAATGACAATCCTTCCTTGTTTATTTCTTTCCTTGTTTCCTTAATTCCGTGTTTACTTCCTTAATTTAAATTTTGTTTACTTCCTTGTCCATATGTTCTTGTCATATTCTTCAGTGTCTTAGAGTTTATATCACACTTTTGTCACATTTCAATAAATTATATTTTTTAAAAGGTTGTAGTTTGTCAAAGTGGAGCTAATTTAAACAGTCTCATATACATTAGTGGTTAGTTTCATCTATAAACAAATATATGTCATATTTTAAATACTTAAGTCTTAACTGGAAAAGTACAGCAACTATAGCTGTCAAATAAATGCAATGGAGTTAAAAGTAGTGCTACAAAAGATTAGGATGAAATGAAAATACAAAACTATATTTAAGCACAGTACTTTACACCACTAAAAGCCACAAATTGTTTTAAAACTCTTCTTCTTGGTTTGATGCGTTGATGTGAGAAGCTGTGACATCTGACATCTGCTGGATCCCAGAAAGTCACTAACAGATTGACATTATGCTCTTAAAGATGTCCACGTTTGACTACTGTTTGTCTTGTGGGACCGATTTCGTAACATAAACCATGACCTTAGTCCTGTTTGGCAGCTGTCCATAGAGTCAGAATTCAATCAATGCCTGTAAAATAATCTTTACTATTGATTTGTGTGTTGAGCATACAGGTGATACAAACAACAAGCAGTTTTATTATCATACATGTAAATAATGATCCTTTAAAACCTTACAATCCCTTCAGAGTTGGACTTTCACAACCCCTGGAGTTTAAAAGAGGTATCAGATGTCTCAGTTTTCTCACGTCCTCAGTTTTCTTTACCAGAAATGTTGGCTGCTGTCCAACCAAGGAAATTCACTCTATGACTCTCGATGAGAGTCTCACAGTTCAGCGGGAACAGTTTCAACATGATGAAATGAATGACCCTGAAAGACCTGACATGTTTTGAGGATAAAACACTCTCCCTGTTATCTTGAAAAGTGACTACAAGAGGTTTTTTGTTTCCTTCACAGAGAACAGAGGCTGTTGTCGACCTGAATTCAGATTACTGACAAAGGGTTCCAATGGTCATAAGTTTACACAGTGGAAAAAATACCCAAAGTATGAATGTAGAAACATGTTAAACCATCTCTGCAGCATGATTCATTTGCTCTGTTGTCCACCTATATGTGTTCTGAAGCCATGCATTTATCAGCATGTACAGGCCAGGAAAAGTTGATAAAGTTGCAGGAGAAGTTTGAGAAGTTTCTGCGGATGTTTTAATACTTTTAGGAAACTTGTCACCATTGGAAACCTTTGTAAAATGACTTGAATCCAACTGCAGACTTTTCAGCCGCACCTTTCAAGTCTACAGGAGGTACAGCAGGTGGTTCATAGTGAAAAGGTAGATTTTGGATGAAGTGTCTCTTTGAAGCAGCTGTGAAACACTGGTTGAATTTGCTCAGATTATTATTGTTATTTGTCCAATGAATAGTCCACCTGCACACACATACACACACACACACACACGCGCGCGCACACACACACACACGCGCGCACACACACACACACACACACACACACACACACACACACACACACACACAGTGCTTCTCCAGGTTAGTGAGTCTTAGTTGAACATGCTGGAGGCTGATTTTGGACATACAAGACAGCTCCAGGAGCTCATTTGCAAAAGATCTGACTACCAATACTACACACACACACACACACACACACACACACACAGAGAGAGAGAGAGAGCCTTGACAGGTTGGTAGAACTATGGCCCTGTCTCACACTCGGATTTATTACTGTCTGCAGACACCTCGTCTGGCACTGATGAAGTCATTATAATGAATCTCTGCAGTTATGAGAAACCCAGTCTCCAGTTTTACAAAGGATCAGTATTTTTATTTGAACTAAAGTTTAATGCTTTCCATTGCATTTTTGTGTAAATTTCATGTTTATATAGATGTCACTCTGTTTTTCCATGATGATCAAGTCCTGCTTTATTATCTGAGGACAGACGTGCGGTGCCGGCAGGTAATGAAATGTCTGTGAAGCTGAAAGTGAAGCGCTTGTGTGTCAAATTGAATTGTATTTGTTTTAACTTCAAATTAAACTGGAGTGCATTGACTGTAATCAGAGACACAGGCCCATTAAACAGACTGAGAGGTTTTCTTTTTTATAAAGCAAAAGCACAGAGTGTTTTTACAAGAGCATAAAGCCACAAGTACATCTGTGTGCTTTCTATTGTCAGCACATTTGTCTTTTGTTCACCTTTTCCAGGTTAGACCACATTTGATGCCTGTGCCAGGACAATTTTCCTTTAAAGGAAATCTAGTGGTTAGGTTGCAGATTGCAACTCAATACTAGTTGCCTCACCCTCCCCTTCCGCAAGAGTGTAGGAGAAACCCTTCTGTGTCCATGAAACTTGTTGAAACATGCAAAAGGCCCTCTTTGTTTGTTTCTTTGTTTATCTGACAGTTCATTTAACAGTTACATGGTTACAACACCAGTACATGCACAAGTATACAGTTGAAGGGCATCACAGATAACACAGAAAGTCACAGGACTTGGTCCTTGTTGTAAATCGATGGCATTGAGGCATGTACATGTGCATACTTGCACATAGAAATAGTGTGGCAGAAGTAGTGAAGTACTGTAGAGGTGTATGACATTAGCGGCATATAAAAGCATAGGCCATATACAACAATATTCACATTTAAGGCCAGTGTTGTTTTTTCTATTCTGGCCTACTGTTGAAACATGGCTGCTTTCATAGAAGAGGACCCACTGTAAATATAAAGAGCTCATTCTAACCAAAACACAAAATTCTTATGTTTAGGAGATTATTTGTTGTTTATTTGTATACACAAATGAAAACATACTTATTAATATTATATTCCATTTCTGTCACATTCTGCCATTAAAGTCATAAACATCTTACTCACTGGCCCTTTAACTTACCCAAAATTTTAAGCATCAGCTGCTTAAAACACAGTCTTCTTCTGCAATTAATTAAAGTAAAATTAAAGTTTCCAAACTCCATCAGTTTGCATTTGGCTCATTTACTGTGCTGATTGGCCTTTTAAAAAGTCTTTAAAGGGTACAGACATGGTAATTGTGATATATAATTATGTTTTGGATTGTCTCTTGAGGACAGGAGTCTCAACATGAAGACACCGTGAAACCGTGAAACAACGGACTTCCACACAGATCTGTGTACATTTATTTTTGGTATCATTCATTATCTTTTCCATTATTTTTCTTACCAGTAACTTACTGGACATTTGGTTAACTTGATGAGGAACATAATACACTCACAAAAATGACATTCCAGTCCGGCAGCACCATTTGAACCATTTGAACTTCATTCTTATGAGTCTTTGTCTTGTTGCGGCTTTCAATTGAACAGTGTTTTTTGGGAAGTGCATTTTATACATCTTTACTGATACAATTTAGACATCTGAAGAGGTTCATAGACACAGATATTCTCCCATGGCCTTTAAAAGGACACTGTTTGTGTGCTTTTCCATTTCCTCCAGTGGGCTCCCAAAGGGCCGAACCGTCTTCAGACTGCAGTGAAGGAAATGAAGGAGAAAGAGCCTCTGTGCTCCCTGCAGGAGCTTACACAACTTCTTCTGATTGAACACCCTGATACAAGCATCAAATGTCTTTGGCTTGGATAATAATGAACGCTCAGAAGGATGAAACCTTATCGTTTGAATGTAAACTGTGTCCACAGCGTCCAGCACAGTCTAATCACTGCAACAAGGGAGCAGAAGTGGCTGTAATCAGATGTAAATGACCCCTTTCTCCTCCTCCTCCTCCCCTCCTCCTCCTCCTCCTCCCTCCTCATGCAGAGAGCAACAGGTCTAAATCCTGTCTGTGCACGACCGTGCAAAGCTTGTGGTCGTTGATGACAAGGGACTCACATTAAACCTACATTTCTATAAACTGGAGCCATGATATTTCGGACAGCAGTAGAGCATGCTAAGAAGCATCCTGGTGTAAGTAATCATTATTTATTCCCTGTTTGTTTCTTTTATAGAACTTTAATATCAGTCATAGCAACAGTTTTTATATTTCAAAATGTTTAATGTAGTTTAAGTTTGAGAGAGAATAACAAACTCTTTGCATGTTTTTTTTCCCCTGAATTTTTAAAATCTAAGTCTAGCTGAGGCTAATGTGCAGCCCCCATTGGTTAGGCATTTAAATTCAGGCTAACAGTCAGATTTTGTTTTTTAATTGGGTACTAACTCAAGTGTAATGTATTTCTGCCTTCTATATGATAACACTATAATGTGAATCACATCCTCCTAAAATGCATGTATTGATTTATAGTACATATCTGCACTGAAAAAGAGAGTGTTGGACCAACTTAAAAAAATATTTCCAATTATTAACACACAAGTAAAGTTAGTTTGTTTAAATAATTTTTAAAGCAATTAATTATTTTCTCTTTTTAAAGTTGGTCAAACAGTTTTTCAGTGTGAGAAAATATTGCACTATGACTTTTTAATATATTAAAACACCAGACTTTACTACTAATTAAAATACAGTGACAAACTAGATGATTACCTGCAGTGTTTGTAGAGTGTTGTTGAATGAAGAGACCAGAAGTCTAATTCTGTCTCATCTAATCTTATCTTAACTCTAAGTTGCTCCAGTGGCTCATTTAAAATCAAGTCAGACTGAGAGAGGCTTATAAAAACACAGCCATGACCTTTTACAAACCTCCTAAATCTGAACTGACAAAATCTTAGCTTTTAGGAAATATGAGTAGCTGGAGTAAAATACATTTAAAAATATGAGTTGTTCCTACAGGGGATGGGATTATTTCTTAGCTGTCAGAGAGCGAAGTGACAGAGTTTTAACTTCTTGTCATCAGCCTCCCAGGAGAGAGAGAGAGGAGCTGCAGGGAGGAAATCCCTATGAGACTCTACCAGAGCTCCTTGATATTTGCTATCATCCTGACACACAGGCAGACAGACAGGCTGTGTGTGTGTGTGTGTGTGTGTGTGTGTGTGTGTGTGTGTGTGTGTGTGTGTGTGTGTGTGTGTGTGTGTGTGTGTGTGTGTGTGCATGAGAGACAGAGAGAGAGACAGAGAGACAGGCAGACAGACAGACAGACAGACAGACAGACAGACAGACAGACAGAGAGGCAGAGAGACAGAAAGACAGAGACGACCTGTTAGAGTGTTGGGATGTTTAAAAGTCCAAGAGAAAGACTGGTATTCAGCCACACAACTGGAGAGATAGTCAGACAGATAAAGCTGGAGAGCGTGTTATTTTAACATTTAATGAAATGCACTCTAGTCATGGAAAATATTCACTAGCCTCAACAGTTTAATAGTTATGACATTTTAAACTGAAAAAAATATTTTCTAAAGTTTGTGTGTCTGGATGTTATCCTCAGGCAGTAAAATTGTGGAACAGCCTGTAGGAATTAATGTGCTGAAGAACGTCAGCAAATTTCAGCAAACTTGACATCAACAATCTGTAAATCCAAACGACCATCTCTTCAAAACAAGATAATGAGTCACCTTTCAGTGTTTGATCATTTAAGTGATTGTTTTCAGTTTCCTCATGTCTTTCCTGACATATAGTCGCCACCATTTGTTGTGTTGCTGCCGTCTTTGGCTCACTGCTTATGAGTTAAAATACAATAAAATTGTTATCAATGCATTTCACACCATAACTTATATTGGTTGAAAAGTAAACATAAACACTCAATACCAAAAATGTCATGGTGGGAAATAGTGGGAATTTATAATGGCACAGTTACTTCAAGGCAGCAGTTACATTTTAACAGTTTTCCACCATTTAATTATCAAATAATGTACATTGAACAAGTCAAAATGAAATTGTACTCATCCATTCATGTGTTCCAAGTCTAGAGGGGTCTAGTCTTAGATTTTTGGATTTGAATTAAACCATGTGAGAAGTTTAGAGAAGAAAACACTATTTGTTGGAACTGAGTAAAAAGTTAATTATATTCCTCTGAAATGTAGCAGAGTAGAAGTATAAACTAACATATAATGGAAATAGTGAAATAAAATAAAAGTAGCTTCTAAGTGTACTTACAACTTAAATATACTATAGTTTCAACCACTACCTCTCTCTCTCTCTCTCTCTCTCTCTCTCTCTCTCTCTCTCTCTCTCTCTCACTCTCACACACACACACACAGATACACAGCCCACAGCGCAGTGTGTCAGCAGGTTCATTGGGATGACGAAGGATGACAGAGCAAAATCAGGCCAGGAGTTAATCCTCAAAGCTGTTGTTGATCTGCTGCTCAGGACAACACTGTTAAAGTAACTTGTCTGTAATCTGTAGACAGGAAGTGTCAATGCATCTGGTCCAACACATCTACTTCACCAAAGACATTTCTTATTTCATGAAAACTTTGTGGAGTGTAATTTAAAATCACTTAAGAGGAATTTGGAATATTTTCCCTGGTGTTATTGTTGATAGTTGGCATGTCATTCAGGAGAATTTCTCACAGTTTAAGAAGTGGGTTGACTTAAAAAAAAAAAAAAAAAAATGCTGCGTCTGCCCTTTTTTAATCCAATAATGTGCTTTTATATTTGCATATTCACTGAGTCTTTCCGCTAACATGTCAGGAGTCATGAAGTTGATGAGCTGACTGAGGCTGATGCAACATATAGAGAGTTACTGTTTTCCATTATGGTAATAGCTGCTTAGCATACTGTATACTGGATTATTCTCTGGCACAGCTTGTTTTTTTTTTTTACCACTGGCAAATCAGGCTTTTCTAAAAATTTTAAGTGTGCAGGTGGGCTAGTCTATAACTCTTCTGCCCATACACAGGTGTGCAGGGAGCTAAACACACTTCCAATAAAGGTTAAAGACAGCAGATTGTCTTTATAGTCTTTACTAAAACATATCACCAAGAGTGATGATAAATGACACCACTGACAAGAGGGTATTGTAAAAATGAAGTAGACTACAGAACTGGATTCACAACACTAATTAACTAATTAATCAAAATAAAAACAACCAATATTTCCACTCAAATGTATTAAAACAAAAGTAACAAGTGAAAGAGTAGGAAGTACAGATATTTGTGTTCAAATGTTAGGAGTAAAAGTAAGAAGTTGTCAGAAAAATAAATACTCAAGATAGTTCAGACACCTGAAAAATCTATCTAAGTACAGTAATGAGGTATTTGTACTTCACACAACTAGTTGCTAACTTTATTAGCAGCAGCCTGATAGAAGAAAAACTAAATTCTACATCACAAAACATCTGTAATAAAATAATTGCCCACAGATAAATGCTCTAATGAGGTCATTTAGGGAGAAAATAAAAGATGCTTGTCTTTTTTGGGTCAAATTTTGACAAAATGGTGAAAAAAATGTCAGTTAAGCAGCAACTGTGGCCTACCAGCAACAAACAGCGGTTGCTATTAGCAACAGAACATCCAACTGAATCCAACTGCTGGTGTCAGACCAACTGAACTGTCATTAAAATCATCCCAGGAGTTAGTCCTGGGAATGACAGTCTCCAGTGTCATCCCAGTGAAGCAGTGAAGTTCGTCTAACCAACTTTCCTAAGTTTATTGCTTTCTGTGGAAACTTTAAAAAAAAATGTTGATTAAAAAATAGTTCAGCTGAGTTTCAGAGGATACAGCTATGGCTATCAGCAACACTGGAATCGGGGTGTAACAATATATCAGTCTGGATCAATATATTGATTTAATGTTGAACGTCATGTTTAAGATATGCTTTTATTTTGAAATTCCTATGTCTGTGTCATAGATGTCCTGAAGAGTTCAGTCAGAAAACTGTTGAATCATGATTTAGTTGCCTTTTGTAAGCTGACATAAATGTAACAGATTGTGTTAAATAGACATATGATATCCTCTGATATTGATCACAAACCCCTGAATCAAATCAAAATGGTATCGTGGCAAACTTTGTGATATTGACAAATATTATATCATAGTCCAAAAAATCTATATAATATTGTATTGAATGAATGAAATGAATTGTATTGAATTATATGAATGAAACTCATGATTTACAACGTCAGTTGGAAAGTAATAAAGCGTACATTTACTCAGGTACTGTACGCTGAAAACTTTTTTGGATCAGGCAGTTTACAGGGAAATAAGCTCCTTCACTGTGTGAGAGTTATATGACAAGATTGATACTCTCATATCTCTACACTAAATGGCTGCAGCTGGATGTGATGTGGGATAATTGGACAACTTAAAACATTAAAGCACATCTTGCAGAACAGACTAAATTGGCAATAAACATACTGCTGTTTGTTTACTGTCAACAAACTTCTATATTATAATCAGTGGTGTAAGGTAACTTCTGACACTTTTATAGAATTAACTTTTAACGTTACAAGCTGTGAACATCTGTATATTGTGTATGTTACGCTGTCTTGTTGACACTTGTGAACAAGTAGCACACTGCCAGACATCAAATTCAGAACTAACAAGTCAACCTCCGCTGAATAAAATCTAAATCTTTTTACAATCTCTCTCTCTATCTTCAGCTCATCCCACAGTTCTTCTTCATCTGTCTGGGAATGGGCGGGGCAAGTCTCTATTTGATCCGGTTGGCCAAAGGACCCCATGTCACGTAAGGACCTTCACATTTCCCTATGGCCATTTATGCAACAGAGATAATAAGAAATATGTCAACATGATATTTTATGAGAAAAACACACTTTGATGGATGAGTTTCATGGCTGTTTTGAACTGAAAAAAATCTGTCAGGTGATGTAAACATCTATATTTTCTCAGTACTTCAGACTTAAAGTCAGGTAATGCATTTTCCCATCATTCCATTTATCTCTTGCACAAGGAATCAGGGGAAAGCTTGTTAATATGTTTCCCCTGGTTTAGACATCTGTTCAGCTCTGTTTTCACATCATTTGAGCACAGTGTGAATGCAGGGTAAATGATAGATTTCTGACTAATTAAATTTCCTTCCTCTTATAACTGAATATAAAAGAAATGCAGATTTTAACATTCTAACAAGGCATGTGGAGAGGTTTGTTTTATGATTGTTACTGACAACAGGGGTCCTCAGTGGCTTTCCCCTCGAACCACCTCTTGCTTGGACTTCCTCTCTTCCTGCTGCTATCAAAACTGTTTATTTACCCTTAAAGATACTCTAATAACAGCCAAGTGCTTGTTTTTTGTCTCTTTGCATGTCTTTCATTATTCCTTTGCAGCAGTGATCGTTTTCATCTTTGCATTCTTGATAAAATGATTAGAAAGAGTGTTTTGGTCAGTAATAATGAATATAAATCTTTCTTCATGTCTTCTGGTTTGCTTGTTGGGATGTTGGGCTGCAGAGGTAAAGTCAAAAGAAGACAGGAAAATATTTTTTTCATTATTGTGAAAACAAGCTAACATGACTTATCTTAAAGTGTATTACAGACAGCAAGTTTTCATCACATTTCTTCATACTATAAAAAGTTTTTGAGTTCCTAAGTGTTCTGAAAATAAATACAATCTTTAAGTTTAATTAACTTGAATAAATAAAACTTGCATATTTAAGTCAATGAGAAAAAATCATTTGATTTCACTTAATTCTGTATCATTTTACAGTGAAGGCAGGGATGAAATAAAAGCAGCTCTCAGGGGTATCAGATCACTTGTGACTGAATGTTTATATTCTGGGTCTGAAATGAGAGCATCATGTATCAGATTATCAAAGAATCTAAATTATCCCAGTTTATGTTTCTTTGTGTGTTTAGCTGGAACAAGACCAGTAACCCAGAGCCATGGAACAAACTTGACCCCACATACCAGTACAAGGTAATACAGCACTGTACACATATTCATTGTCAGGAAGCTGGCGTGACACTCTAACTGTAAGTCAATTTCTTCTTCCTCAGTTTGTGGCCATCAGCACAGACTATAAAAACCTGAAGAAGGAGGGACCCGAGTTCTGAATCTCTCAAAAAATCCAGAGTGATCCTGATCCTGATCTAGGGTTCAGATTCACTTCCCCTCCCTCCTCTGACGTCTTCACTGCAGGTGGAAGGTGAAATGGATGCTAGATCAGGAGCCGTAACTCTTTAGTGTCTCTGTGCCTGTGTGACGTTTGTAAAGCAGCTGTTTGATCTGATAAATGTGACTAGGATTGTCAGTGAAAGGATCCTGATGGTACATATGAAAAGTGACAAAGTAAAATATTTCTACAGACTCACTTAGCAGGAGAGCTATGACACACATATGCACACGCTTCCCTTATGGCTGAACTTTCCTGGTCTGTTTCACTTGTATATTTTTGAAAAATATAGGGGTAGAACAACAAGATTTGGCGACATTTTATGTGCTACTTGTTAAAACACCAGGGATGGGTTGCACCAATTGGTCATTTCTAAACCTGGTCCTGAGTGGAAAGTCTGTCTTTGTTAAGACCAGAAGAATCTATTTTATGTACATGGTACCAACCAAACTAAAGATTTGTCTCAAATACGCCAGGTCTTAGCGATGCGTGTCCATGTGAATGCCGATGTGACTATGGCCACTGTATAGCTAGAATACATTGTAACAATCTCCCATTGTCTCGCTTGTTTGTAGCGAATAATTTCTAACTTGTTGTAACATTTTGGAGGATCAAAGAAAAGGAAAAGGCGAAGAAAACACCAACTGCCAATAAGTCCGACATAATATAAATAATAAGTCAACTTGGAGTGAAATAATGGACTCCATTAATGGTTGTTCAGACTCTGTAAGCCCTAATTTAGAAAACGATATACAGAAAAAGTGGAAAGACCCTCTGAGCAACGCAAAAAAAGACATTTCTTTGAGAAAAATCCATCAAACTGGCAGACAATCTGACCATCCAGCCTCAATTTTGACATTACATCTGCTCCCGACTAGGTGTAAGATTTACATCCAGTCTCACACTCGGAGAAGAAGGCTGAAGCCAAGATGATACAACCAGCGTAAATATTAGGTTGAACTTAACATGCCAAGTTAAGACAAGCTTAGCTTAAGACCAGGCATAAACCCTGTTGGTGCAACTGGCCCCATATCAGTGGCACTACATTTTTTTTGCCAATTAAATACAAATAAGGGATGCACATCATACATGTAACTGTTTTGTTAAGCATGCTGCTGCATTTTAGAATTTTCAGTGTATTATTTTGAATGTTTCAAGAGAATTGTTTTTTATTCACTCCATCAGGTATGAATATCAATCATCAAGCTGCAGTTGATTATGTAAATAAGCTTCAGGAGTCTGCTAATTCGCTGCACAGAAATAATTGGAGATGAATAGCTGTCTGCAATAGAGGGAAAAATACACCAGAAAATTCAAACCTGTATAGCATGCATTCACAACTTGTCAATGTTTCTTCATCACTGGCACATGATTGCAGGTTTAGCAGCCACTGAATTCGGCAATCACTGTGTCAGTTATGAAAAAAGGCAGATATGCATAAACTGGGCTGGATTCTTTCAATAAATGAGTTGTCTAAGTCATGTTTGGATACAAGAGTGTTTGTTGCCAATCTGCACCGTCACACACACACGCACACACACATATGCAGACAGACAGACTTTCCTTAAACACCTGCATCGTGAAGCCGAGTCAGATACAGATCTTTTTCCACATCCTCAGATAAAAATACACAATCAGTGACTCTGATGGAACAGATCAGTCTGTCGGCAGTGCAGCTGTCACTTTGCAGCCTGATTGCTGGTTACACGATCACATTTAGTGGTGTGTGTGTGGTGTGTGTGGTGTGTGTTTGCATGTGTGTTTGTCTGTGTGCACCACTGTGTGTGACAGGAGCTCTGAGTCTTTGATCATCTACAGCAGCAGTGGCAGGATGCTGAGCAGTCCCCAGCATGGCGTTGATGTGTGACAGCAGAGCACAGTGTGTGCAACCTGAGTATACACACACACACACACCGGTCCATACCCAGGTACCACAGTCTCTCCATACTAATATATATATATAGCAGCGATGAAGTTAGAATAAATATACCTTTGTGGGACCTCTCAATAGACTAATTTGTGACTGGATGGCACAAAACTGTCCTGTTTTTAGACTGAATTGTTTGTCATTATCAAATATTGACACACTGTTTATACCTCACTTATTTTCCTCTTTATTAACTTCCACAGTGGCACTCTCGCCACTCCTGAAGGATAAATTAAAAACAAACCCTTAAAGTCATACAGGCTTTGTTCAGTGAAGGTGAGACTCTTGTTTCATCCTCTTCAGAAACCTCAGACCTCTCTGTCGGCTCTCTCCGCCGCTCTGAGCTCGTATTCATCTCATTTCCTCCCCGTAATACAATAAAAAGAGCGAATGAAGATAAAAAGAAAGAACATTTAAAAAAAAATCATCCTACTTTTAAACACCACAGGGATTGTTGTGGCAATAAGGAGAGGGCTGGAGAGCTAGAACGATGGAACATGTGGGATGATGATTTCCCTGAAGGATATTCAAAAGCCTTAAAACTCACACACACACACATGCACAGTGCGTCAAAGGAGCTGTCAGGTCATGAGAAACAGGCAGAGCAGCAGAGATGAAGCGGATGAGTCGTTATTTGTGTTGTGTGATGCTGCGTGTGTGCATCCGTGTGCATGTGTGTGTTTTCTGACGATGGAGCTGAAAGCTTCCCCGACCTCTGACCTGTGATACAGCTGGACGGTCTCTGTGGAGGGGACACATTCCTCTGGCAGAGACTCATGCAATAACCTTCAGCCAGAAAATTGGAAGACAGACAGAGTGGGACACAAAGAAGTTCATTCAGTTCTTCAATGAAATAAATATTTAGCGCTCCAATAAGCAGCATGTTGCAAAGCTCATTTAGTTCGTCTTTATGAAAGACTTCAGATGAAACGTTCCTTTCAGAACAAGAAATAAACACATCAAAATAAAATATCAGCAAAGTTTATCATTTCTTCTTGGAGTGAAAGAAAGAGGAGGCCAGCTCTAAAGATCTGATGCAGCAATTTGAGGAACAGTGGGAGAGGAAGCGTTTGAATAAAGAGAAATACAAGTTCTGAAGGCTTTGTGAGGACAGTGAAAGACTCTGGTGTTACATAATGCTCTCATCTTCTCATGTATATAATATAATACTGTCTGTGCTTATTAGCATTATGTAATGTGGGTTTGCAGGGTGACATAAAGAGACAGTATTGCAGAAATGAAAACGGAAGCAGAGCCCTTTTTAAATGGCTCAGTGAAGATGGTCTCACCTCTGCCTCCTGCTTTGTTTCTTTGTTTGTTCAAGGGTGCAGATCTCATTACAACAAAGGAGGGGACAGTGGTGGAATTCAGCCCTGGACTTAGAAACACTGTCTTAGTTGACAGACTATGAAACCAAACTCTGTTCAGGTGTTTTATGGCAGGACCATATTGTTTCACAACAAAAACTTTAATTACACCATCACTACGACTCTTTTCTCATTCACAATGCACGAGCGATCTACAGGCACAATTGGCGCACGTCATTTACTCAGTGACATCATTAATTAACCTGTGTTGAAGTTTTTGACAAAGACGTTCACGTTTTTACCGACACTGACTTTACGGCGCTTGTTGTCACCCAGGAAAGTGGCGTATGTGGTTCATACTAGTAAGTTGACAGAGAGGGGCGGCACAGACCAAACCCTCAAAAAGTGTTGTTATTATATGTGAACTAATTCAAAAGTGGAGTTGACTCAATTATGTAAATTATGTAGAAATATTATTTGGGGGAGAACTTCATGTTTGTCAAAAGTTGTGGTGGACATGTCCCCACTGTCCCTGCAGGATCTGTACCCGTGTTTGTTTCCAACAGATACAGTCAGTTTATCTAAACTAATTGTTTTTAAAAAATAAAAAGGTTTTTAGAGAGGTGTGGAATAAAACTTTTTGCTTTTCTGAAAAAAAAAAAAGAATAAATAAAATGTAAATTAATCTTTTATATATATATATATATATGTATATATAGTAATCCGATTACTAATTTAAGTGTAGTTTGCAGTAGTTGGGGGGTAGTTTACCTACATTCAAATCTCATTAGCTTTTAGTACCACTTTGATTAATGTAGCTTAGGTAGTTACTACATATAGTATTCTCATATTTTTTGTCCAAAAATATTGCACAATGCCAAAGCTCATTGGCAACGGCTATAATTTAATTACAATCACCTGCTATTTGACTAAAATCATTTGTGGTTTATGACAAAGATATCTGCCATCAAATACACTATAAAAAAATCATACACAAATTAACTGGAATCAACAAGTCTTTTCTCATTAACTTAACATAAATATACAAGTTTTCCCAACTCTGTTAGTCCTCATTCAAGTAAGTTAACTTGAACTGAAGTCATGAAACAAATCATTCACACTGAAAGCAACAGCAGCTGTCCAGTGGAGATAAGAAGTCTGTATTGGACAAATCAGTCGTCAGAAGCTCACTGAAAACATATAAGTGGTTTCTTCCAAGCTCTGGCTCCAACTGTCGTCTCTGTAACTGTCTAAAAATCAGCTTTAATTTTCTTTTTCTGGATTGTTCCCTGTAGTTGACAGTGAGAGGAAATGCCAGCAGCTTAACATGGATCAATGTTTATAAACACTGCAGTCTCCTCCCTCTCGCTACTGTAAACATAAATCATCTGCCTCTCTGACAAATGCATGTGCACAAGGTATTCATGAGACCAATACAAGTGACAACAAAGAGCTTTTTAAATATGAGAAAACTTGTAAACATTCAGGATCAGTATTTATTGCAATGAAGAAGATCTACTGTATATACACTGCACATTCTTCACAATACAAAGCAAAGTGAAGGTATAGAAGGTGGCATTAGTATGTTATACAAAAAAGCCTAAAAACTTGTTGTTGTTTGTGCTTTTTAACTGTGTCCCTCTTTTGGCTTGTGGTTTTGTGAGTGTGAGCTGAGTGTGCGTTCAATTCCCAACACAGCTGCTGTGAGTTTCCCAGGCCCCGGGACAAAGCCTGATGTTGATAAGGCCTCTAAAAAGAACTTAGTGACAAAAAGCCAAAGACCTAAAAAAAACTCAACTTAGACCAGCAGACAACCTGTTTAAGAAGCAGAAAACATATTGGAGCAAGTGCAGCAGCTGCTGATGTGTTAAGTGCCAGATAAACATTTCAGGCCACTGTAAACAATCTTAATGGAAAGCATCATCACCTTGCAAACAAATAATTTTTCATCCCTAGCAGATTCAAACATAGTTTCCCACAGGGCCTATAAGAATTTTGCACATTACTATAAAAAGTGTAATAAATTCCAAAATATGGGCTGCTAATGAAACCCACTGGTGTGACAAACTTATTGTAACATCATCTCATTATCGTGGTATCACTTCAATATAAGCATAAAACATTTAGGTAACACTTGAGGTCCCCCATATTTAGCAAAGCAGTACCATTAATAAATGGTAATAAAACTATAAAGTGGTATAAAGCAGTGAAAGTGATGTAAGGACATTTTAATTTTTTTATTTTTATTAACGTACAGTGTCTGCAACTATAACTTCTCATACAAAGACATATTTTATATGATCAACTATAAACTTCTATTTTTAGAAGAACCACTTTATCATTCATTATCTGTTTCAATGTCTCACATAAGGAGTTATAGTTGTTGACATACAAGAATAAACTCTTATATCTGTTTACAACTCTGCTATAAACATCGATTCAATTTTCTTAGACTGTGTTACTGTGTTACCGACATTTAATAACAATATGACTCAAATCTGACTTTTTATTTATCAGGCTTTGACACTTGACTTGACACTTTATTCTTTGGCAGATGTTTGCTTCCATAGCAACACTGTAAAAAAAATCTAAGACTGTTACATTAGACGAGTTAAAGGACAAAGGATATGTCCATGACGGGGTGGGGAAACTGCCTCTCTCTGTGTTGTTATTAGTGGTCAGTGAATCCGGGCATGGGGAAGGGCCTAGCGAATAGCTCCACCCGCTGGCGGAGGTCTGCGATGCGTGACACTGTCTCTGAGTCTTCCAGCAGGAAGGACTTGAAGCTGGCCAGATTTCCTGTTGGGACACAGAGGAATTTAAATGATAAACTTCAGGTTTTAATTTCATAATCTGCTAAATAAAATATCATTTAGTGCTTTAAAAAGTTGTTGTTGTTGTTGTTAGGGACTTTATTGGAAATTAGTGGTGTGGGGAGGCTGAAATTTGTCAAATATATTATTATTATATTATTATATTTATATCAATGAGGCTAAATACTCTAAATGCCAGAAATACCTCTTTATATAATAGAATACAATTCAGCAGCACTGTAACTTTCTATAAAACTGAACATAATAACCTTCATGAAGAGGGGAATTTCTTGCAGGACTGTTGTATTAGATCAGTTTTAGCTGATCTAAAACTGACTGTACAT
This sequence comes from Lutjanus campechanus, assembly GCA_027495735.1. NCBI lineage: Eukaryota > Metazoa > Chordata > Actinopteri > Lutjaniformes > Lutjanidae > Lutjanus > Lutjanus campechanus. The sequence continues at coordinate 110 of JAJHUR010083601.1, read as the reverse complement.
TTGTATAAATTATGTGGGGAAAAGTCTGGTACAACACTAAACTTTTAAAAATGTTTTTCTCCCCTTTTATGCTCATCATCATGCAATTTTTGAACAAATTATCAATGATT
>JAJHUR010083599.1:76665-92422 GCA_027495735.1 Lutjanus campechanus | reverse complement strand
TCATAAACATTCATTCTTACCCAGTCCATTAAGATTGTCAACACAACAGGTAAGGTGAGGTGTCGGCTGTGGGGATTGTGCATTGTGTCACCATTGTCAAAGGGTGTGAATGTGTATGTGCAAACTGTTTTGGAAGCTATGTGTTGCTGACGTCTTTTCTTTTAATATGCAGTATGTCTGACTTTGGAGCAGGATGGAGTCCCAACTGGGACATTAAAATATATCTTATCTATTATCTTATCTTAGAGCTTGTTTCATCTGCTCACAAGGGCCCAAAAAAGTAGTCATTGTAGGTGTACAGTGCTCAGATATTGGAAATTTGTATATCCACATTTCTGTGACCATTTGCCCACTCTATCTACTGATAAAGATAATTTGATATGATGAAAAACTTAAGGACAACTACTAAATGGATTTTGAGGAGAGATTGCTTTTCCAATTGTTGGTTCTAAAGTCAAGAATGAACACTGAATCTCAGTTAGCGAACAGAGAAGAATGGATTATTATGAGAATGTAGGATATGTACAAGGCTCGGCTCTGACCTCCCTGCAAGGAAACACCAACTCCAGCACAGCAGGGAGTGGGGAGTGACAATAATCCTCTGACTCTGAGGGAAGCTTTGTGTCTTTTGTGGTTGTCTAGTCCTGTTAGTTTTTATAGACAAAGATAGTCAAAGCTGTCTGTCAGTCACCTAATTTTAAACATGAACTTACCACCCGCGTTATCTGTCTGTGAAATGAAAAGATTGACAGATTTGTGCTAAAGCAGGCAGGGGAAGTGTTGCTACTAGGACGGGACAGGCAGCCCATCCTCTGGTTTGTTTGTTTCACTTTCTGACAATGAACAGAGGACACATTTAATGGTCTCAACATGTCCTCTTACATCTCAGTCAGTCCTCATCCCTCCTGTGTCAGTCTGAGCGTGTCTCTGCACCCGCCCACCTACACCCCCTCTTGTTCTCAGCATGGTGTGCGCCTCCAAAATAGCAGATTTCCAGTGACTTTGGTTGGAAATCCTCCAGGGCTATGCAGGAGATGAGGTTTTAACTGAAGTGTGGTATGATATATTTGAATGAGATGGTTCAACTTTGAGACAGTCCCCTTTTTCCGCTACTGCTGCTGCGGTGGCAAGGACAATATTAGCATGAGGGAAAACACACATTTACATAACAATGAAAACATGCCAAGATACATGGCAGAGGAGGTGGAGGAAGGTCAAACTGAGATTCTGTGTTTATGTCTAACAACTTTATTGGTGCACATCATGATTTATTACTTGTTTTTACTGAACTAGTGAATGAATGTATGTACATAAGAGCAAGTGTGCACATATAAATCTCTGTATGTATTTGCCATAAGAGAATAGGGCTTATTAAATTATGTTTTCTCGTGTGTGTGTGTGTGTGTGTGTGTGTGTGTGCGTGTGTTTGTGTGTGTACCTGTGTCCACTCATTCGTCTGAGGGTCGTAAGCTTCTACAGTATTGAGATACACCTGCCCATCATAGCCGCCCACAGCATAGAGACGGTCGCCAAGGAGACAAACACCAACGGCATCTCTGCTGATGCTCATGGGAGCTACTGCTGTCCACACATCTGTCTGAGGGTCATACCTGTACACACACACACACACACACACACACACACAAGACAAACAGGTTCACACAAAGTGAGAGGTTAAATTAAAATAGGTTTATTTTATTTCAGACAATAGTCTACAGGTCAAGAGTTTGGGAAATACAGTTCATGTCCTCCAGAGAGTTAGATGAGAAGGTTGATATCAATGTCATGTCTGCATTGAGTATAGAACTGGAGCAAGGAGGCGAGTCTTGTCATCATCGTGAGGTTGCTGGGTACCAGTGTTGAACAGATGGATTCACTGTTTGTCAGGAAATCATTACTAAATTAACTAGGTACAAGGATTGACAGATAAATCAGATATTTTACTACATTCATCGTATTTTAGTTGTAAATTCTTTGATAAAATTTGGGCCTCAGCAGGCAGCTGTGTTCAGTGAAAAAACTCCAAAAACTCACCGTGCACTACCTGCTCAACACAAAACAGCAGGCAGGCACAGTTAGTGATTAGCTGGTGAACACACAGTAATGGAGCATTTAACAACTAAAGAGCCAGATATTTCCCTCAAGAGTTGTGGAGATCAAACACAGAGATAAAAGAGAGTGAATATTAAACGTACATTCATCAGATGGGCACAAATGTGACTCCTAAAGTTCATTCAGTAACATGTTGTATCCAATTTGTTTAATCTATACACAAACATGTATGTACGACATGATGTGTAACAATATGTGATTTTGGTAGGAGTTCTAAGCTGTAACTATTTTTTGGCACAGTAACTTCTTGGAGTCTTGTCATCATTGTATGTATGCAAGGTACCAGTGTCAGACAGATGGATTCACTGTTTTTGTCTGTAAATTGTTACTTAATTAACTTGGTGTATTTATGAACAGATAGATTGAATATTTTACTACATTAATGGCATTTTAGTTGTAAATGCTTTCGTAACATTTTAAATGATTTTTACAGGATTAAACATAGCTGGAGCCACTTGATCATGCAATCACTAAAATGTTGGAATGATTCATAATAAACCATTAACACAAACTGCTTCTATTAGCGACAGAATGAAGAGCATATTTAAGCTCTTTTAGTATGAAACACACATTCATAGGATCAGAATTATCCTCATTTCTGTGTAACTTTTGCTTCTCTTCAGCTAATAGTTGTCTTCCTCCACAGAGCTCTGATCCTATTGCAGTTTACACAGCCTGAAAGGCCATCACACAAAGATCAGCTTATTAATAACAGCCTCATTTATTCCTTCATAAAAAATGGCCATATCTGTCCCTACATGCTGGGGAAAACTGTGTAAATCACTTTATTTTCACTGTGAATTAGGAAATGGTCGGAGGACCACCTGGTATCATATCAGGGCCAGATTTGGCCCACACACTGCAAGTCAAGCATGGTGATGGTGTGGGAGAAACTATGGTGGCCATGAAACTTGCACAAATGCAAAAGGCCAAATCTAGAGACAACATTTAGTTTGTTTTTTGAAAAAGAAATGGACCAATTGCAATTTTTTTGACCAATATTTCTGATATTTTTAAGGGTCTGACCTGCTGATTCTGGATTTGGCTGATTTTGATTTTCAGTCTTTCTAAGAACTATAATTGACAGAATACACAAATATTTTGTAACTTGTCTGCAAATTAAATTGGATGTTTATAATAAAACACTGACTAATAAACAAATTGTAACTTTTCCCCAAAAGTGCTCCAGGTTAGAGCCAGGACTTTTTTTTTTTTTTTTAAACTATTATTATATTAAGATTATGTACCACAGGGAGCACAATCTTGCAAGACCTCGCAAGCTCTTGCAAGATCCCACAGGGAACATGATTTCATGTGTTCTCATGTGGAAGCAAAGGTAAACAAACCAGAGACTGATGCGGTTTGCTGTACAACATTGCAACAGTTTGCTGTAGTAAAGCTTTGCAGGGAGAAAAAGAGGATGAGAAGTTTAATGAGTCTAGGTGAGAAAATGTTTGGGGCACATCAACATGGTTTGTTTATTGTTCAGCCAGAACTGAAGCTGAGATTTGAACTGTCAGTCTGTGAACAGTAGAATGCCACTGGCCTGGAGAGTTAGGAGGTTTGCTGTTGTTTGGTGACACCATCGGCGGCTCAGCTGCTCCGTCTCCTTGTAGTCTGTCTGTCTTTTCTTTCCTCTGTTCTTGGAATCTAACGCTAACACCAATGTGAGCAGCCAGTGTCACTACATGTATCACGTGACCATCGTGTGGAGCATGTGCGTGAATTTAACCGGTACAGAATCAGATATATGACGCTGACTAGCTGGTCACTGTTTAGGGCCGGTCATGCTGAAAATCATCCGGTTCCAATCTCTGGCTGGTCAATCAGTGCATCTCTACTTTTAAGCTACTGTAAAACATGGCGGTGCAACATGGTGGCCTCTGCAGAGGAGGACCCACCCCCTCTGTAGATATAAATGGCTCATTCTAAGGTAATGAAAACATGATTCTCATTTTCAGCTGATTATACACTAATGAAAACATACTTATCATTATTATATTACATTTCTGCCATATTCTGCCAATAAATCCTTGTATATCTTACACACTGGTCCTTTAAGCAGGTGAGATTTCAAAAAGTTAAATAAAGAACTTAACAGGTGTTGGTGGGCATATTTTTGAACAGTGGATTGGAGAGAACCAGACCTCCTGTTTCCCCATTTTCAGTCTTCATGTTATGCTAAGCTAATCATGTCCAGCTCAGTACTTCATACAATAACAGTGTGTATCAACCTTCTCATCTAAGTTGGCAAGAAAACAAATAGGCATACTTCAAAAAACGCTGAACTCTTCCTTTAAACCCCCATGTATAGAAATTAAAAATTTAAGACTTTGGTACAGTAATATCAAAATAATATCAAAAACACCATTGTGGCCAACAGCAATATTCACTGCTACCCCCCTACCTACAGGTCTGAAAGCATCACAGAGACTGTGCCAACTTTCACCAGTACTCTCTTTTTGTCTATAAACAAACACTGTAATTATAATTTAGTTAATTTTTAATTGCAATCAAATTTTATATTCAGTGACTTTAAATAATCTAACACATCAAATACAAAACAAATCACATAAAAAAGACAGGAATTTTACATTTCAAACAGCAATATTTATGAAACATCTGTTAGATCAAATAAATGAATCAAATGGCAACACACACACACACACACACACACACACACACACACACACAAGAGTACACAGAGTACACGTGCACTCACCTCTCTACACAGTCACTTAGCCGAGATGCAAGAGATGAGGCCGGAGCATCATGACCTCCAATGGCGTACAGGAAGCCATGCCATGTGGCCACACCCACACCTCCACGCCTTTTAGCCATAGGAGCACAACCGCTCCACCTGCAGATTATAACCATCAGAGAAAAAAAACCTTTCACACTGTCTCCAACAATGAGGAACTCAAACTTTTCCACAATGCGTTCAGTTGTTTTTTTAGAGAGCCGATTATTTGTCAGGGGCCAATCAGTCTTGTCTCAGCTCCTCCAGCAAACACCATAATGAATGTACTTAGTAAACAGAAGCTGTTTGAATGTGGTCTATTCTAACATCCTGAGAGGGTTAGCTGTCTCCTTTGATCTGTGGGTAAATAACCTTAAAAGCACAGATGCGCTTCACTTGCAGGAACAGCAGACAGGAAATGAAGCTGGAGACAGCAATTAATTCTGGCCAAATGAAGTCCCTTGTCTCTGACCTGTTGGTGTGCGGGTCGAAACACTCGACTGAGCGCAGGCAGGACGAGCCGTCACGACCTCCTACTGCATACAACCTGAGGAAGACAGACAGAAGATGGTGTTATCCCTCTGGACACACACGCACACACTCACATTTTTGGACTTTGAAAGTCCCTTTTCAATTTAGTGACAGTGAAACAGATGGTGTAAGGGTGTATTTGTGTGTGTGTCTTGGGCTGGATTTGGGGACAAAGTGTGGTGAACAAAATCAATCAGCCAACACTCTCGGGGCGTCACAACCCTGAGCAGTCACTCAGTGTGTGTGTGTGTGTGTGTGTGTGTGTGTGTGTGTGTGTGTGTGTGTGTGTGTGTGTGTGTGTGTGTGTGTGTGTGTGTGTGCATGTGTCAGGAGTTGGGAGGGTGAAGAAAGAAGTGCATCCGAACCAGTCAAGCAAGTAATGAGCTCCATCAGAAAAAGAGCCCAGAGAATACACAACACATACGTGCACACTCACAAATGCGCGCAGGCAGGCAGGCACGCATGCACGTACACACACACACACACACACACACACACTACTGTTGGGCATGCTTAGCCAAATCAGTTGTTTCTGTATTAATTAGCATGTATAAAGCCGTTCTCTGTAGCGTCTCTCTGAGGCACTGAATAATAACAACAACGGTGAAATATTGCTATTCTAATAAATTCTACTGTCGGCTGCTGGAGAATTCTGGGGCAAGTGAGGAGAATCAAGTCCCAAACTTATCAAATCCCTCTATTAATATGTGCATCTGTGCATGAGTGACTGCGTGCATGTGTGTGTTCACTGTGTAACTGTGAGTATTGTCACCATTTCCATTCCTGTTTGATATTGCAGTTTGTCTGTGCAGGAGAGAAGGCATTTCGCAGAGCAGTTACAGTAACAGAACCTCACTTCTGTTACTTTCATCTTCCAAACAAACAGAGACATGACAAGTTCAGATTTTTCCTCCTCTGGATAAAAAGCTCAGGTGCTTCCTGCAGGACCAAAACTGTTTGGTCTCTGCTCTCTAAACCACGAGCACTGGATTTAGCTCATTAATTGGCTATTTTTATGCTATACAGAAGTTATGGACTATAAGTGAGACAGTGAGGTTACAGTGTGTAATTTCTGGTAAAAATGTCACAAAGTATTTTATTACATTCATTTGACTGATACTTTTGACTTGCAATAAGTGCATATAACATAGAAACCATACCACAGGAACAAAAGCAAGATGTCAACAAACAAACAACTAAAAGCATGCTCAGTGCTACAGTGCAAGTGCTAATACTGAATCTTTAACTTAGACATAGTTTAGACATGTGAAGCAATACGTGAGCTCACTTACTTGCCGTTGAGGACAGCTACTCCTACTGTGCTTCTGGGTGTCGCCATACTTGCCACAAAACTCCACTGGCGAGCTTGAGGGTCCCACCTAATAAAAAATGACGTAAACAACTTCTCAGTCCTGCATATGATGAAACATGGCTTATCTGAACCATTTGGTGATGAAATAAACCGTGTAGTTCAGAGAATGTAATTCCACATCACTGCATCTTTCAGCAGCAATATCTCTTTCCAAATACAGTGTTGTTACTCTAGATAATGCACAGAAACTGCTCTTAACTTTTATTTGTACTACTCTGAACTGTGAAATAGTCTCTATGAACTGTTGCTTCATTGTATTGGGACAGAGAGATCTCAGACCCAATTTACACTTGGTATCAAAATACAATCTGTCTGCACATGTGGATGAGAAAAAATGAATATTAATGCAAGGTGTAAATGCACTGTGATCAAAATGTGATTGGATATGCCTGACACATCTGGAGGTAATCTGGCTCGCAATATAGCTTAGTTCTCAGGTAGGTATAAATGCAATCCGTACACAACATATAATTGATAGGTATTTGTTTAGCTAATATACAAAACAAAAACAGACACACACACTGCCTTCTGCACTTGCAATTGATTTAATAACAACCTTTCGGTATGACGACCTTCATCAGGCTATCTAAATAATCTGATAATCTAATGAAGGTCATTGTACCGGAACGTTGTTATTAAACCTTTGATAGCAAGTGCAGAAGACAGTGTACTGGAGTGTTTTTTGTTTTGTATTGTTGACTCATGGTCTTTTCCTACACACCTCTTGATTTACAGGGGTGCAAAAATTTTGCTCTTTTTTATTTGTTTTTTTTAATCTGTTTTCAAAGAGAGTCTGACCCGGTGGCAGCCATTAACATTACTATATATAACCAATCTTCACAGTGATGGTTTCATTTGTTTATGTAGGTCATATAGAGGCATCAGTATTAAACTGAGACAGTTTCAAATCATCAAGAATTTTTCTGTAGACAATGTTTCACAAAGTTCATAAAGTTTCCTCAAACTCAACAACTCATAAAACTCTGTGATTTTTTTTAAAGGTAGTTTGGGGCTGATTTGTCGCCACCTAAAATTACCCATGATTCCTTCTACATGAGAATAACCAGAATGCATTAAAAATACCAGGTGTAAATGCAAAGGCAAGATGGGATCATTTATTATCCGGATAACAGATCCAAATACAGATCCCATTTTAACGTCAGGTATAAATGGGGTGTTGGAGGCATATACCTCAAAACTTTGTCAAATGAAACTAAATGTGCATGGCTACATGATGGAGGTGAGAAAATACACAGCATATATTTTTCTGTAATATGGGTGAACTGAGCAGAGTAAATAGCACAGAATTTTAAAAAAAGCTATGTGAAGTATCCTCTTACCTTTCCACTGTGCTGAGGTAGCTCCAACCATCATGTCCTCCTACTGCGTACATAGGCCCCTCTAGGACAGCCACACCTGTGATACACAATCACCACACACACACACACACACACACACACACACACACACACACACACACACACACACACACACACACACACACATGATTAAATCATGGCAACCAACCAAAACACTATCAGCTCAGACAAGCTCATAAAACCAAACACGTCTAGGACAACAGGTTTTTGTGTGTGTGTGTAACCACACCAAGGGCATTAGGCGTGCAGAGTTAGCAGCATGTTGACACCTCTATACACAAGAGATTTATCTGCCAGAACATCTGTGGTGCCAGATGTGTGTTTCAATCCTCACCTTTGTTCGCACACACATGCACACATTTATAAAAACAATGAAACACCAGCACAGCACGCCTTATCAAAATTTTGTCATTGTAATAGTGGGCTTGCACAGTGAGTGTCCTGCAGACAAAGATAACACAGGTTCAGTCCACTCTGTTGAAGCACTCTTGTAGGTGAATCACTTACTGTAGGGCTGTTCTGTAGTTGAAACTGACCTTTGACCTCACTGTGTTAGGAGTGAAAAGACATTTTTAAACAAAAACTAAAAATTAAATTAAAGAAAATCTAGAATTTTGAATTGTTGACAATACAAATAACAAAAACATAATCCATACTCCTCAAGATTAAGACATAATCAACCTTTGCAATGGTGCTGCGATTGATCAGCAACCTTTGGTTTAAAGTTTCATCAGTCGTCCCTATAAAGGCCAATCAGATGATGAAGCGGCCTGGTCTGAAAGGGCGTCAACAGGGACTCTGTGGCGCATTCAAGGCCCATAAAGGTTGTTTAAAACAGGAAAGTTTGTATTATTTCTCATTTTTCTTTGTTGAAATACATAGGCCTAGATCTGTCATTACTTGCTCTGTCTGCATTTTTAATAATTACATGATAAAATCACAACAATATCTCATTCATTTATACATAGGCAAATTAAAAAAATTCTGTATAAAAATCTTATGCTTGCCTATGTGGGAACTGTTTCAATTGTCGGATGTAAATATGATCATAGAGTGTGGTCTAGACCTACTCTATATGTAAAGTGTCTTGAGACAACTTTGTTGTGAATTGGCCCTATATAAATAAAATTTGATTTGATTTGATTTGATTTATCTAATTATCTTTGGTTTAGGACATGTTATCTATTTATTATCTAATTATTATTTTTTAACAGCAAACTCAACCATATTCTTGTACAACAGGTCCAAAAACAGCTCTGTGATATTTTTCAAGTTGTTTTATACTTAAATCCAATATAGTGCTAAGAATAATTATAAATAAATAATTCTACACAGTAACAGAATTTGTAATAATTAGTAATTAGTAATAATTGGTATCTGTCAACACTGCGTCCAGTGATCATGATTCGCCCCAAAAATCCTTTACAAGTAATTTTCAGTTTGTACAGTATGTATATCACATTTCTATTCAAACAAGGGGCTCACCTAAGCCATGCCTGTGTGTGGACATCGGAGGCATGACGCTCCAGGACTTGCTGTGCGGGTTGTAACACTCCACAGTGTTGAGGGTCTTGAGTCCATCTCGGCCACCCACCACATAAAGGCGGCCATCAAGGACAGCTACACCGAACTGCAGTCTCCGTCCACTCATGGTGGCCACCTGTCTCCATGTGTCCCGACGTAAACAGTACTGCTCGATGCTGGTCGCACCTGGAGAAGGCAACAGGAAAACATGTCACAGGGTTCCTACACATGTTCCAAGTTTCATGTATCATTACTCAATGACAAATACTGTGTGTATGATCAATTTATTTTCAGAAGTTCTGAATTTTATATTATGAAAACGTAATAGTGGCAATATTTTAATACTCTCTTTTCCTTTTTTCCATACCTGGAAAAAGCAGAAATCAAATTCCTTACTTTTCCATACTCTGATATCAAATAAAAGTGTGGCCCCTTGCTGTGCCCTAATTTTGCACTTCCTCAGATTTGAACTGTGGCCTGCGGCTACATCCTGCTTCAGTACATTCATATCATCTCAGTGACACTTTTTTCTTTTTGTTTTTTGGCTTCCCATTCCTAACACAATGTGTAGAATACTGACAACCCCGACCAGGACACACACTCTCAAGATGTCAGGTCAAGGTAGAACAATACCACAATTTACTCCCCAACAGCAGACTACAAAGCCCAATGGCTCAATGAGCTCTGTTTGTGATGTTCTCCACTAAAGATGAGTTTTCTCATAATTATAAGTTAAATGTCTAATAACTCTGTGATAGTTCCATTAGGCTATAATCAAGAGACAATGATTGTGAATTTTGTTTTCTTTAATTATACATCCTGCTGCTGCAGGGTACCATTAGCGATGCAACTAATGATTATTTTCATTATCAATTGCTCTGTTTATGTTAATTTTATTGAAGAAGGGACAATGCACATTAAGTAAGAAGAGCGCTTCGGTCCTCATGTAAGATTTAGCCATTCAGGCTCATTTTCATCCACAGTCCCCGGCAGGTTAATGGCATATAAATAGATTAAAGACACATACACACAGACCTGCGAAGTTAGGAATGTAAAACAATGCACCTTTTTATCCACGTTATTAGTTTTCACAATTAGAGAAGAAACATTATGTAAAAGTATTGGAAAAAACAAAGCATCTTCATAATGTTAGATTAGAAGTAGCTTCTTGTTTTAATAAACACAATGATGCATTTAACATCTTTCTTATTCAGCTTAACTCTCCAAAACTCCCTATGCGTAAACTGAGTCAAAACCTTTTAATAAAGTGTCTGTGTTATGTCTGTGTTTAACAACAGGCATAACCTATGAATGGACTAATTAACCTACAAATAAAATGATGACCTATGACTGCCCATAGGCAGCCAGTTGTATGGCCTGACATACAGTACAGTTTATACATTTTATATATGTAATCTGTTGAGTGTGGTCATGTGCAAGTGATTGTTCTACCTTTTGTAGCATCCATGCCCCCCACGGCAAACATGGCTCCAACGGTGGCCTTGCGGGGTCGCGTGCGAGGACTCTGAAGCAGGGGTCGGCGCTGAGGCAAAAGGTGATACTTCATTCCCTCCATCAGAAGCCGCTGGCACTCCATACTGTCCCGGAGCAGAGGGTTGGACTCCAGGTCTGCCAAGAACTACACACCAAAACTAGAATTATCACCTTATGGTTGTATGCATCTGCCAAACTGCAGTTTACATCCATGCCTGTCCAGACTCATATCGTTTCCTGTGTGTAGTGAAGACTTAGAAGGAATTTAGTCCAAGGTATTAAGTGTATTTGTTGGCAAAATGGCTGTTACCACTATACTGACATGTGATTCCAGTGAACAATCTATTTGACCTTTTGGATATAAAATGATACCACTTCATCATTTTATCCTATTAGACATTTATGTGAAATTTTGCAAATTCTTGAGTTAAGGCCAAAAAGGTGTTTTGTGGTCACAGTGACCTTTGACCACCAAATTCTGATCATTTCATCTTTGAGTCCAAGTGGACATTTGTGCAAATTTACAGAAATTCCCTCAAGACATTCTTGAGATATTCATGAGAATGGGATAGATGTATGGACAACCCAAAAACATAATGCCTGCCAGCATGGAGGCATCAAAACACACACATGAACATGCAGAGACATGTGACAACTGCTATCAACAAGCAGTTGAAACAAAAGCAGGGTGTGTGTTATGATGTTATCACTGATTGTGGAGGTCTGAGGGTCGAAAGAAAGCTGTTCTCTCATTGATTGAGAGATTAGATCAGATGAAAACAGCAGCCATTAGTGCTCACACACACACATACAAGCACACACTGATCATCTGACACACTAGAGGACTAATCTGTCCTCAACATCTCATCAGCTCTCTAGTCCATACCCTCTAACCTCATCTATGATCTCTCTCTCTCTCTCATACACACACACACACATAGAGAGAGAGCCATGGGCTGCAGCATGAAACACTTCAATCCAGCAGTCTGTTCCTTAAAATACATCCACAGGAAATCACTGCCTGTGAGAGAGGCAGGGCGGTGAGAAGCAAGTTTTCCCCGAGGGCAAGAAGGCATGAATTACATGATTTACATTTAGATAGGTGTGTGTTTGTGTGTGTGTGTTTGAGTACGGGTGTGTGTTAATAGATGGAAAGCAGTGGAGGTTCCAGAGGAGACTGTTTTTTAAATAAAAGTCATTTGAAGTTTCCAGACTGTGTGTATACCTGCACGTACGTGTGTGTGTTGGCTGAAGTCAGTGGGGAGACATTCAGAAACGGCTGCTAACATTCAATCAGAGTAAGAAGTCTAATAGAGGATATTTGATTTAAAAAAATGCTAAATTATTTTTACACCCTCTTTCTCCCACCATGCTCTCTGCCATAATTCCCCCGAACCACCACGAAAAGAAAGATTTGGCCTAAATAATTCAATTTGGTCACTGAATATAAAATCAATTTCCCCAGCCAGACGTGGAGAGCGTAAAGCAAGCATGGTAAATGGATAAGCAGCTTACACGCCAGGGTGAACCCACGCTTCCACTGCATACAATCACAGAGGGACAAATTAGGGTGAACCCTATTTCGGCATTCGTTTGTGCGTGTGTGTGTGTGTGTGTGTATGTGCGTGATAAAGGAGGACAGAGATAGAGAACCGTGTTTGTCCTCTCCTGTGCTATTTATCCATCATGCTGCGAAGGACTGAATGTGGAGGGCAAGATAAGGCTGAATCCTGCAGGCATCCCACCTTCTCCTCTCCATCCTCTCTTTACCTCACATTAGGCAGAGAGAGAGAGTAGTGCCCCCCCGGTTCAGCTCATGAGGCGAGAATAAAACTGGCATGGTAAGGGGTCCCTTGACCTCTCATTTTGCAAAAACCATGCAGTTTTTTTTGCATGCAGTATAAATGTGTTATTTTCACCTATTCTATTTGAATATTTCTGCCTACTGGAGTCTCTTAACAGTATTGGAATACCATAAATTGGGTCTGACTAGAAAGCTGAGACTCTTGTGGATCCAATGAGCTCAACTGTATCATATGTGATGATGTTAGTCTCCATAGCAACCATTTCACTGTAGTGATTTTTGAAACTTGACCTCATTGTATAAAATAACCTATAGTGACTTCTGGGATAATCACAGCCTCATGAAACTTCACAACCACAAACTAGAGACCTGGTGCATTCAGAGGATGGATGGCTGTCATCAACAAATTAACAATAAGGAGGTTTCTGAGCAATTTCCTGAACAGAAGCGCACCCCATCCAATCACCCAAAAATGCACTTCTCACAGAAAACTTTTTATACCAGTTTTTTTTATACCAAATCACAGCATGAATTTTTCTATGGTGTTCCTCAAGATCTTGGTGTCTTAATGCAGTATTTTGGGATTTATGACCATTTTTTATTAATTCTTGAGTAGTCAAAAATCTGTGTAATAAATGGTATCAACTCAAACTGCTGCATCAACTAATGAGACATGGAGCTCAAAATGTGAATAGGTGCCAAAGAAAACCCAATGTTTATTACAAATTTATGACAAGAAAAACTTGACGAACAGTGCTGAGCTGGTTCTCAAATTAATGTTCAGTTTCCCAGCTTTCAGATGATGTGCACCACTGCTATGCAGCATATATTGTTGACCTATCTCCCCCTGAAGACCCTTGCCAAAAATGCAAAAAATCCACAGGTTCCAACTTCTCAAATGAGAAAATTTTCTATTTTTCTTTGTCTTCTATAATAGGAAAATGTTTGGGTTCTAGATTATTTTTCAGAAAGTAAAAAGTCCAGTATGAAAGATTTATGGGAATCTATGTCAGAATATGGAATATACTATTCATAAATATGTTTTCATTATTGTCTAATAACCTAAAAGTAAGAATTGTGTTTTCGTTACCTTAGAATGAGCCATTTACATCTACAGAGAATAAAGGTCCTCATCCACAGAGACCGCCATGTTTCAACGCCATGTTTCAATGCCATGTTTCTACAGTAGCCCAAAGGACAAACCAAACACTGGCTCTAGATAGGACCTTTCGAGTTTTGCGCTAGTTTCATGGCCACTGTAGGTTTTCCTATATGTTTAAAAGAGGAGGGTGAGACGCAGTGTTTGCAATCTGCAGGGTCACTGCTAAGTCCTACACACTGGTCCTTTGAGCAAACAAAACCCAAACAAGATGTTATGAGTATCATTTTACGCTTTAATTGAGAAAATAATCAGCAGATTAATCAATGATTGTTGATGAAGACACCCACACACACTCACTGCCTTGTGAATCTGTCCGATTAACAGCCCACAGATGCTCCTCTGGGAAGATTAGACTGAGTGTGTGTGTGTGTTTCTGTTTGTGTGTGTGTGTGTGTGTGTGTGTGTGTGTGTGTGTGTGTGTGTGTGTGTGTGTGTGTGTGTGTGTGTGTGAGTGTGAGACAGTGGTGATGGGGAGGGATTAAAGGTATTAATTTAGTGCATTGACATCCTCTTGATGAGTAATCGCATGGCGGCCTAGATAGAGATCTGACTAATTGGTTGATGAATATTGATCGCTTGTCTGTGTGAGGTTTATACGTCGTTTTATTGCCATTTCACAGCTCATGAGGCTGCTGAATGTTAATTCATTTGTCAGAGTAGTATGGTGGTGATACTCTTAAAGACTAGAATCAACCCTCAGCTCGTTGTCTGTCTCTGCTGGAGCTCTCTCTGCTCTGCTGCTATCCCACTGCTTTACCGCTCTGCCATACATCTTCTGCCCTGATTACATGTTACAGCTACTTGTGATTTCAGCTGACCAGGGCAAAGTCATATATCTGAGGTGTTCACACTGTATACCGCACAAGAGCAAAACCTGGGAGATGTATAGACGCAGGCAGAGAATATGGAAAGAGGAGGAGGAAGGGAGGGCCACAGGGGGAGTTTTATCTCTACAGTTTCTTTATATATGGTGAGGGAAATGACTGATGAGAGAGATGAAGAGAACAGATAATTTAGCTGCAGTTAAGAGAGATATCACACTTAATTAAGGTTTAAAATGTGTGTTTGTGTGTGTGTGTGTGTGTGTGTGTGTGTGTGTGTGTGTGTGTGTTGTGTGCGCTAGGCAGTAACTGAGGTTCTGCCTAGCATATAAACTTCTCAGCATCACATTACCAGCCAAGATACTCTTCTGCACAAGCTGGGAGGAGGAGAGAAGAGGAGAAAGAGCACACACACGCATGCATGCAAACACAAGCACACACCTGACAGAGTAATGGCTGTGATCTACGGCTAGTGTAATGGCTATAGTCGCTCTAATTGGCCTAAAGAGGATAGTGAGTGGAAATTGACCAGCAGATCATCAGGATGAAAACTGATACAAACTCTGGCTACACACTTTTCTGTGAGAGATTTTAAGACACAAACAGCTTTGACAAATCCCCTGCAATATTAAGGTTTTAGTTACAAAATGTGTTGATTGATGCCACACACCACGAAAAAAAATGGACAACAACCTTATGAGCTCG
Source organism: Lutjanus campechanus (assembly GCA_027495735.1). NCBI lineage: Eukaryota > Metazoa > Chordata > Actinopteri > Lutjaniformes > Lutjanidae > Lutjanus > Lutjanus campechanus. The sequence goes on along the minus strand of JAJHUR010083599.1, from coordinate 76,778 downwards.
ATTTTAAGGTTCTCTTATTAGTTTTTAAATGTCTTAACGGTCTTGGACCATCTTATCTATCTGACCTGCTTTTATCATATCAACCCTCGCGGACCCTGAGGTCCTCTGGCGCC
>JAJHUR010083599.1:52074-76645 GCA_027495735.1 Lutjanus campechanus | reverse complement strand
AACAAAAACCCACTGTGAGGCTGCATTCAGCCATTATGGCCCTCAGCTGTGGAACAGCCTCCCAGAGAACCTCAGGGCCGCAGAGACTGTTGATATTTTTAAAAGGAAGCTCAAGACTCACCTTTTTAATTTGGCTTTTAACTGATTTCTTATTTCTCTTATTTTACTATTCTTATGCCTTTAATCATTTTATTTTATTTATTCTAATTGATTTTATAAGTCTTGTGCATTCTATACTTTTAAATTCTCTAGATCCTCAATTTATTTATATTTTGACATTATATCATGATTGCCTGTTTTTACTCACTGTCTTAATCTTTTAGTTAGTTTTTAGCTCCAGTGTTTCCTCATGGGGGCCCTCCACACTGGGAGTTGTATCTGGTCTGCCCACAGGGACACCGTTGTGGAGATCCCTCAGACCCGGGGGACTGGGGACTGCTCTGCAGTGGTGTGGAGTCTGCTTTGGTCTGTCCGGGCTGAGGGGGCGGTCTCTGTGGCGGTGCTCCCTGTGGCTGCGGACTATGGTGCCTCTCAGTGTGGATGGCCACCCATTGGTGGCTTCTCCTCACCCGGATCCTCAGTGCCATGCCATGTTACCAGTCTATATACTGTATGTGTGACTGTGTGTAACTGTGGGCGTGTGTGTGTGTGTGTGTTTGTGGGGGGGGGTGCTTTTAATTTTCATTGTATGTTTTGTCATTTCTTTTTTCTTTGTTTTTTCTTGTGAAGCACTTTGGGCTGCATTTTTAATATGTATGAAAAGTGCTATATAAATAAAGTTTGATTGATTGATTGATTATGAGCACAGTAGATAACTAATTTGCTCTTGTTCTTGTTCGCAATTAATCTTTTCCCTGTTTGCTTCTCAGTAATATACAGATTCATTATTGCCCATTTAACTGGTTTAAGAGTGTGAGAGAGAAAAGAGATAACAGGATAGAGATAAAGAAAAAAGTAGAAGCTGGAAAGATGGAGAGGCAAAGAGGATGGTAGTTGATAAAATCAGACAGTCATAAAACAGTTTTACAAGCTGTCCCCATTCTAGTTTCATTATCAAAAATAGGAAGTATCAAATTGATACATCAAATCAGTATCACTGTAGATTAGCCTTTACGGGTTGATCTTGATATTGGCCATCACTGGGCTGATCCACAATGATACAGTATCTTTGTCAGAGTCATTTTAAAACTCTGTGTTTGCTCTATCAGTTACGTACAGTCATGCCAGGCTCCTGACTCAGTTTTGGACACAGCAAATCCTGTCCTCTTGTTACCTTACAGAAATTATTCCAATGAGTTTGATGTAGTGTCATTTTAAAATTGGAAAAATTGAGTACTAGTACTGGATTGGAGTAACGTAAGAGAAAAAGTTGAATGGATTATTTCATCTGTATTATTAGATTTTTTTGGCCAAACAAGTTGTCAATGCAACTAGGGCTGCAACTAATGATTATCATCTCATTTATCATTTCATTGTTGAATAATCTGCCCATTATTCTTTGATTCGTTTGTTTTTTTTGGTCATGAAATTATGAAAAATGTCTATCAATGTTTCTCAAAGCCCAAGATGATGTCCTCAAATGTCTTGTTTAGTCCACAACTCAAAGATAAAACAATGAACCAATCAATCGATTATCAAAATAGTTTTGCAATTTATTTAAAAGTTGGCAACTAATCAATTATTTGATAAATTGTTGCAGCTCTAAATGCAACACAGACATAAAATCAACTTTTAAGGGTGTATTTAAGTAAACTTGGGCGATTTAAATTACTTAACAGATTATATTACAGACTGTCAAAACTATATGAAATGGGCATAAGGGATGACAGTAAATGTATAAAATGCGGTGCTGCTGAAGGAACTCTACTACATCTGTTGTGGGACTGATACAAAATTCAAGATCTTTGGCTGAGTATAACAAAGCAACCAATGATCCATGCCAATACACAGTAGCTATTCCACTCACACCACAATCATGTATACTGGAGGATTTGCATAACTTCAGCAGTGTATCTTCAAAGGATAAAAAGATCCTTCTCGCATTATGTATGGTTACAAAGAAAGTAATCATGAATAACTGGATTGCCTCAAACAAACATACTCAGAAAGACTGGATCAATAGGCAGTAGAAATGATTACTTTGGAAAAGGTAGCAAAATAAATAGATAATGAGATAGAATAAGTTGAAACATGGGCACCAGTGGAAAAGTACCTAATGTCGCTTTAATTATGTAAATGTGGGTATGTACATATATATATGTATGTCTGTGAACAAGACCATCATGATGATTTTTTTTTTCAAATTAATTTTTTGCTTTAGATTTGTTAATTAATTGGTTTGGAAAGGATGAGAAATATAGGACCTGTGTGCGCAAATGTATATACTGTATGTGTATATGTATTTGTTGTTTTGTATTTAGTGAGTCAATGAAATTTGGGGGGGGGGGTCGCATTTACTAACCCACAGTTACATAGCAACGCGATCATTCATTTGCAGTGGTGTTGCTCATCACCTGATAAATGTAAGTCAAATATTCACTCTGTATTTGGTCTCCTCCACTATGTTCACTGGCTAGTCACTATCTAGGTCTGTACCTAATGTCTTTTTCTTTATTTGAAACTTCTATTAAAATTTTTGAATAAAGCTTTGAATATCTGACATCATATTTTATGACATCAACCTGAAAACATTTAAAAATCCTCAATCAAAATCCTTGATTTTAATAAAGTGATTCATTGGATTTAATAAGTAAAGGGCTTCTGTTCATATAGCGTATTTCCCTGGCAGAAAAGTGCTGGCAACAACTATGACAATATAACACTTCACTATTAAATTAACAAGCTCACTGTGGTTGTGTAAAACAATAACAACTGCAGACAAAGCAGGTGGAAATATTGCTTTTCTAATTCTCTGCCTCTGCTGTCTGCTGTGTGTGTGTGCGTCTGTGGGAGCTGAGCCACACCCTTGGTCAAACACACAGAGGAGAGAACAGAGGAGCTACAACGAAACCACAAATGACAGAATTCTCAGCATATTTTTTTCTTTTCATTTGTTTCTTTTCTGTCTCTGGTATGATAGTCAGTGTTCAGTATGACATATCATATCATCTTTATCTGCAACTGTACAGAAATACTGTGTTTAAACAGAATGAATAGAAAGCAAAAAAAGCCGCACAGCACTCAAATGCTGTTTGGTGCTGAGTAGGTAGTATACATTGAGTTTATGGGCTTTTTTTCACAGAAAACCTCTGCCAAACAGTAAAGTTGCTGGCCCGATATGTTCTTTGCAGCACTCACCTGTGGCTGCAGCAGTGGCAGTCGGATGTGAGACAGCAGCAAGGGTAGATGACGCTCCCGTGTGGTGGCGTCATGACCGACCCATGTTAGCAAAGAGGTTACCACAGTTTCCTCATCTGGCACGTTGACGTCATCAGATGTGAGCAGCCTCTCCATCTCCTCTACTGGGAGTAACAGGAACTCCTGGCCTCCCACCACCTCTAAAAAGTGCTCCTGGAGAACGGAGAGATGAAATGGTTATAAGAGTGGAGAAGGAAAGAGTCAGATTAGTCTCACAAGAGTAGGGATGAATGAATAATGAATAGCAGATGGAAAAAGGAATGAGAGTAGAAAAAAAACAATAGGAAGACATGAGTGGTGAGTGGAAAGGGTCGAGGGCTGGAAGGAGCAGGAAAAGGGGAAGGAAATGAAGGCTTGAGAAAGGTCAGAGGAAGATAGATAAAACGCTGGTGAAAAAAGGGTGTGAATGAGAAAAGGTTGGGATGATTTAGAGGTATAACATAGGGGGGTTGCTTGAGAAGTAGAGAGTAGGGCTGCAACTAACAACCATTATTTTTGATTAATCTGCTGATTGTTTTCCAAATTAATCAGCTAATTGTCCTCAAAATGGTCACAAAAAAATAGCAACAGACATCCATCACAATTTCTTAAAGCACAAGATGACTTCCTCAAATCGCTCCTAAACAAATAAGTGATTATTAAAATCCAGACAATCAGCTACTCAACTGGTCGTTTTTGTTCTAGTAGTAAGTGATTGCAGGTGAAGCAGAAACAAGAACTCGGTGCTTAAGCATAGAGGCCAGAATACAAACAACACCTGAGGAACATGTGAGTGTTAGCCACATTATGCTTGGAAACTGTGACAATAAAGGCCTTCACACACTGCTGCATGCCATGGTAACTCGCCGCCTCCAGTCATTTAAATGAGGGGAAGGCGGCAGAGGGGAGCGGGGGAACGCTCAGGTTGTCAGGGTGGTTACTGCATAGTGGTTGGAAAGGACCTTAAGGACGGTGATGACAACAGTGATAATAGGTATTGCGGTAGCTAATAGAATACAGTTTTCTTATTTCTCAGTTGTGTTTTTTAAATGATCTATTTATTAATTTTGAAGAAAATATAATTTATGGGAATTAGAAAAGGGGAAGAAGAAAGATATAACATGTAAATGTCACCTTATTCCTCCACAATAAAACATTTAAAATAAAGAATGAAAAGAAAACAATCTAGACTTCTCTCTGCCCAGTCTACTGTATAGTGCCTACACACTGGCTTTGATAATCCCATGAGCTGTGAATGTGTGTGAATGAGTGTGTGTATGTGAACAAATTACAGACACAGGCAGACAGTCACACCCAGATAAAGCCACCTCTACGACATAATTATCCCAGATTAAAGTTTAACAATAATCCACTTAGAGAGAAACAGAGAAAGAAAGGACGAAGGAGAGGAACATCGACACTGATAGAGACAGACTCATAGAGGCAGTGTGAAAAAAAAGCACGTAAAGACAAGAAAGAACAAGAAAAGAAAAAGAATAATCAAGTCGACAGAGGAGCTATTTCACAGTCACCATAGCAACCATGTGCTGAAAACAGCCATTGTGGCGATAATGGTGTGTGGTGCGTTGAGGAACCAATTTGTTACCAAGAATAACATCAAGGCTTGAAAATGACCAGTCTGACAGGGAAAAGAGAGGGATAGCTGTGAAAGATAGCCTGTTTATTCATAAACTTAAACACCACCTGTGGTCTACCTGAATCTACATCATCATTTTCAGATCCACATTTTTCCAAGCAGCTGTTTCATTCATTTTCTACAATCGCTGGAGGTGTACCCACCATTGTGTAGGCGTGAGCGGCCCTCTGCAGGTCATGGCAGCCCTGAGCGTCGGCGTAGGAGCGGATACCCAGACAGTTGGAGGGGTGGAGCTGCTTCATGAGGAATGAACAGCACGCCTGAACCACAGACGTCAACTGAAGCAGGCAGGAGGCGGACAGCAGAGACTCAATGGTGTCCTCCCTCAACTCGAGACGGCCTGGAGGACAGAGAGACGAGATGGAGAAGAAGAAAGACAGTCAGATGGCATGAAAGAAAAGACAAGATACGAAAGGACTGCATTTTTGACAGTGTGAAAGATTTATCAATTAAGAGGCTTTGAGCTCAGTAACACTGCTATAAACTCAAATGACTGGTCACACATTTTTTAAAGAACTGACATCAAAATTAATCCATCTAGATAGCATGGAAAAACAATATGGCTGCTAGAGATTTTTTTAACCTACTGTAAATCCCTAGAAGTTGCACATACCTATCTACTGTAGACATTCCCATTGTTTTACAATTTCTGATGGAGGGATTACAAACATTTACACATGTAAAACAATACCTGGAGTGGTTTTAAAATATCTGTTACTGAAGAGATTTTCCTAGCAAACCAAAACATTACTTAAAACTCTGTGATCCAAGTAGATGCAGTGGTGTAAACACAAAGCCAAAGCGGAGGGTTTAGTCTTTCTGTGGCACTCAGCAGCAAGCCCACATGTCCTCTCGATGTCCTAATTTTGAATAATGGATCCCAGATATATAATTTCACTTAAAAAAGCTTGCCAAGTACAGAACTCCTGCGTTGCACCAGAAAAACTCAACAACAAAGCAGGCTAGTATATACTGCGATGTTCTGATGAACTTCTGTCACTCTGGATTTGACATGTTGTTGTGAGAGATGCAAAAGAAAAAGAAAATCCAATTTGAGCGTCAAGAACGTCTGGACTGAGATGCATCTGTAGAAATCTGATTGTAATCACATTTCAAACCACCTCCAAATGTGGCTTGGATCCAGTTTGCAAAAATCGCATTTCATGTGCTTTTTTGTCCAGACTTTCTAAAGTTAATTAATCTGACTGCAATTTGGATGTCCCAAAAAACAGATTTGGGCTGGCAGTCTGAACAAAGTCAATGTGGCTCACTGATGTATTTTTAATACTTTTTGGACAATCTTGGAGGTCTTTGTCTCAGAGGAATACCCTATATCAGGCTTTGGCTACACAGACAATACTATGCTATTTTTATCAATACTGCTGTCTACACAGGCCATGTAATGGCTTGTTTTACTCTCCTCTAGTGTACTATGCCTGAATGCATCCCGTGTAGCAGACAAAGACGGAGCACAGAAGCTGCTGCTTTGCTTATGTGCTGCTCATGCTATGCTTCCCATATAGATGATATACAGAACATATTATGTTCTTATAAAATCCAAAACCTTGATTTACTACTTAAATTTTGCACCTTTTAAAACCTAGGTTTTACTCTTACTTTACTTATGGGTCTGATAAGTACTAATATTTCACAATATATAATGTTTTCTAGAGAAAACTGAGGAGCCTGCAAGTATGAACTCATCTTTTTTCTAATAAAGGCGATCAGTGTGTCTGTATACCTGTGTACGCATACTGCACCAGGACCCACAATGCATCAGGATCTACTCCTTCCATCTTCACCTCATCCTGCTTGGCCTCCCTGACATCACTGGTGAACATGGCCGCAAAGTAGTCTGACACGGATGAGAGGACAAGTCTGTGAGGGAAGAGAGTGTCAGGCATCAGTCAGAGAAGACGGACGGCTGTGATGGAAGAACAGAATACTTCGACTTTGCTGACAGGACGAGTCTGACCTGACAGGGAAAAGATGCAGCCTAGAAATGATGACACAACATTATCATCATATAAATATAGTATCTCAAGAGTAGACACATTATAGGCATCAATATGTGCCAGATGAAGCACATATCAGATGATCAAAGAGTGGCTGATACCCCGTTCCCCGACGCCTCTTCAACATCAGAACTGGGGGAGGGGGCTGCGTCCAACAAATTCTTCCCGAGACCTGTGATGCAACATTCGCACTCAATTCATGCAGTGATGACCAACTGTGTGGAGGTAAGAAAGTAAGCAGGGTTTGAACTTCTCTCTCAAGCTCTTCTTCAAAACTATTTCTGTCATTTTTCATGTCAATAAACAAGTGTAACACTATGAATGTCTTTGAAGAAAGACCATCTGTGGGACATATTTAAATGATAATCACATCTTCCCTTCTTCTCTATGACAGCTGGATTTTCACCCTGCCTTTGAGTGTGACCAATCGCTACAAACACTTCTGACATTGTGGGACAAGATGTCATAGTTATGACCATTGTTTGGCAGTAATGCATTACTCAGTATCCCATTACTGTAATATTACTTTACCCTGTAACAAATAGCGTAAGGGATTACAATTTTCAAAAACAGCAATTATATTACAGTTACTCATCCAAGACACACTGCGTTAGTGAATTACACAATGTAGTGATGTGCAGATGGGCTCTGGGTTCATCTGAATCCACATGTCTGTACTGTATAAATCACCACTCACCCAAACGCATTGTTTTCTCCAATTTAGAGACCTGTCCCTGTAGGCTATATTGTTTTCTATTCTATCTGCCCCTTTGTGTGTATTTTTTATCCACTATTTTATCTTTTTTGCTGTTTTCATCTGGTGGTGCTCTATTTCATTAATGTCCTGGATTTAATTGCTCTTGTTTGTGAAACACTTTGTAACAGTGGTTTTGAAAGGTGCTATATAAATAAAGTTACAGTTACATAAAGCCACCCATCTGCTATTAATCGGAATATTCATTTTGTGACCCTGCCTGCCTAGCCCCACGAATTAACCACGTATGTATTCTTGGTTTATGTAAAGTCTACATATGCATGACTGACGATAACAACAGATATGCATTTTCTACCAACAATTATCTGCAAGAGTGGAAAGTCTGTGTTATCATCACAAGGTGGATAGGGGGCTTATGAGGTGGGAGTGGAGCATTATGAGTGTTGTGAGCTGGAAAGTATAGTGTCAAAGCGTCACAATGAGCTAAAGCTATACGTAAGTAACCACAACAGAGACCAGTAAATGTCTCGTCACGTAGATCTGTGGTTTTTTAGAGCATAAACCTCAGAGCTTCTCACCATCTTACTGTGGGACACACTGACATTTTCCACTCACTCATGCAAGACTTGAATGTTTATTTTTTCTTATCTGACAACTATTCTATATCATTGCCTTCTCATTGCTTAATAGACATAGGTTCAGACTTAAGCCCTTTTCAGTCATCTTTATGTTAATCTGTTGGAAAATTAACAAGTCAGTCTCATGTCTGAATAGGCACTCTGATCTCCTCTACACTTTGAACACAGCGCAAATCTGAATTAAATGTAGTCAGATTAACATAAAGGCTGTTGAAGGACAAGGTAAAACATGCAGAGAAACAGAGAAACAGACACACATGCCCCTCTTGTAATGTTACTGCTTTCTATTTCTCCAAACAGTTATAGGAGGACCAACAAGTGTCCTGAAAAACAGCTAATAAATGGACTGTAATTATAACTCTGGTAGAGGGTACAAATCCTACACGTATGCACTCCAGACACAATTAAAATCACTCATTAGTGCATGTAATATTAAATATTAAATTGCATGATTTCCCCTAAAGAAATAAATGGCCTCCAAATGGGACTCATCTTGTATACTCCTCTCTCTGCAGAGATGTTGTTAGAGGTACAAGAAAACTGTGCAAACAAAAAGCATGGCATGGGCCTGAGGCATCTCCAGATGTTTGTGCATAGTGAGCATATTGAGGATAAAGAGCTTCATGTCCTCTGACATTTAAATGCCTGATAGTCAAACTGCAGTGGAGCAAAATTTCCCCCAACAGAACCATGTTTTTAATATCTAGTATACATTTTCATAACCTATGACACCAGGGAGACAGACCTGTACTCATTTATTTGTTTTGGGTTATTTATCTTTGAAACCAGTGCCACATTAGAAGATCTCTAAATCATGAATGTGAATCTAAACTGATATTTGGAAAAGACGTGGGAAGAAGTGGCACAATGTTCACACAGATGCCATAAGGACCCTGGAGCTTTACACACATAAACGCACTTTAACAAGGCAGTAACACATTTGCTGGCTTAATACAAAGACTGTTTACACCTGGTGTTAACAGTGTCCTGGGTGATCTGATCACAAGCCGACAGCTTTAAGTACAGGCGTGAATGTACCCATGATGCATTGAGGACACATGGGCTGCATGTGACCATATTCTTTCAGCAGTGTGTGTGCATTGTGACCTGGGTCACACTAAAGGATGCCCAACTCAACTAATTTCCTGTCCTGTAAGAACACACAAAATAGCCATCTGATGTCCATGTAGTTCACTGTCATGCAAATTCTGTTTGTGCTCTCTTACCTGCCAAGATAAGCAGATATTTGTAAACAGATTTCAGATTTCACCAATCAACTAGAAAATGCAATAACCCAACAACTAATGATTAATTTCACTGTCAATTAATCTGTCAATTATTTTCTCGATTAATCGATTAGTTGGTTGGTCTATAAAGTATCAGAAAATGGTGAAAAATGTTGATCAGTGTTTCCAAAAGCCCAAGAGGACACCCTCAAATATCTGGTTTTGCCCAGAGCCCAAATATATTCAATTCACTCTCACAGACGAGTAACAAAACCTGAAAATGTTCACATTTTAGAAGATGGAATCAGAGAATTATGATCTTTTTTCTTAAAATAAAAATACTAAAACCAATGAATCATTTATCAAAGTAGTTAGCGATTATTTTCGTAATCAATTAATAATCAATTAATCGCTGCAGGAAATTCTACATTGCTACAGCAAATTTCTGATCATTTGTGCCTTCTGGTAAATTTGGCATTAAATGCAATACATTAAGTTGTTTCTTTCCTTGTAAAAAACACAGTCATGGCATTGTGGCACCAGTGGCTATTCTTGTCTGAAGTACGTCTTACCTGCCAACATTTAGCAGCTGTTTGAACACACTTTTTCCAGCTGATTTCACTATTGAACTAATAACCATGCTGATTTTGAGCTTGCTGATTATGCAGGCCACTGTGGAAAAAACGGTAGTTTCCACCATAATAACCACCAAATGTAACATCAAAAATAAAATTATCTAAAGAAAAATCCCATCCTATGTCTTTTTAATTGGCTAAAGTACTACTTACTATGACTTTGCCTGGGAAAATGTAAACACAGGCTCATTTCATCAGCTTTCAAGAAGAATCCAACCTGGAGGCAGGCACTGAGAATAACTATTAAGAAACAGCTGATCTTCTCGTGGACGATCTTGTTAACTTATGTCAGTATAGGCATCAGCAATGAATTGAGACTGTTTCATAACCAGTGAAAAACTCCTTATAGTAGCTTTAATTATTTGAGCCTCATTTTAAATTTGGCTAATATTATACATTAAGCTATTCACATACATACAAAAATGTAAAAAAAAAAATTTAAAAAAAAGTATAAAAGAAAGTACAGAAATATCCATATCCACGTCCATTTTCACTGTGTGACAATGTCACATGCCAGTTCAGTAGACATCGCCTTATTGCTCGGAGGTCAGCGCTGTACTGTAATTCTGCTTACACTGTAGATTTGCTTCCTTATATGATGCTGTAACTCTCCACAGATCTTTCATTTTTTCCTGACCCATGTAAACAAGTATTTTTTTCTATTATCGACATTTTTCAATTCTTTAGTCACACAGCTTATTATTTTAAAAAAAACACAGATGAGTCCACGCAAACCAATATAAAAGAAGACACAACCCCAACCATACAAAGTCCTGGCATGCTCTACAAAAGACATGCCAGTCCGTGCAGTCAGAGAGGAGATTATTCAATTTGCATGTGTCAATCACAGCAGCTGAGCTCATAGATGAGCGGGGGCGAAAGAGAGAAGAATATGCTTGATAAGGTCAATGTAAAATTTAGAGGCGAGAGAGTCTGAGAGAGAAGATATATGGCACAATGAAGAGCAAGGCAGATGAAGGACAGAGAGGAATTATCTTAAGGTCACTGGTAAATTAATATGGTTAATTAATTCCCACCGCAACAATGCATTACCCTTTCATGTCACTGTGAAGTTACACACACAAATGTATTAAGATATTAAAAAGTATCAAAAAGTTCTTGTTAATTAATATTTCATGAGCAGTAGTTTTTGTTCCATGCTCTTGGAGATGTCTTTGTACTGTAAATGAGGTGGTGACCTTCTAACGGACTCAAAATATAGCTATCTCCAGATTACTGCAGGATTCAGTATTATTTTAATGTCCCGATTCAAATATGGCTTATAGATCATGCTAAAGATCACATTGGAGCTCTGTTTGACTGATATTTGAACAGAACTCCACAGGTTAAAATGTCTTTGTATGTGTTTACAATTTTCTGCTGTTTTTCTGCCTCTGCTGTTGCATGTTTATGTGTCCTCGTGTGTGTTTTTTGACTTCATGGTCAACAGAGGCAGATGTGTATGTGTCATGCACATGCATATAATCTCATTACAGAGTGTGACACTGGGACCTTGACAGATAGCCTGAAGGAGAAGAGCGGTGTGTGTATGTGTGTATGTGAAAAAGATGTCAAAATACACTATAGTCAGCAGGAAGTTGTTCTGCCAGTATTTTAGTGGGGTACCTTATTCTTATCTCTTTCTCTCTGACACACACACACACACACACACACACACACACATATATAGCATTCTGACTCCTTAATTTTTCATGTGGGTCTCTGTCTGACTTGCAGTGAGCGACACAGGCTATATACAGCAGTGGGTTATTTACACACTGATGTAGGTTGCTGAAGACAGAGACATGGCAGGCAGTAATGGAAAGAGCACCGAGTAGACAAAATGCCAGAGTGAAGAGAGCAGGAAACAGACGAGTTGGACTCAGGAAACGAGGGCAAGAGCTGGAAACTGAACACTGTGTGTCTGTTTCTGTGTGGATGTGCTGCTCAGTGCAGCAGAGATACAGTAATGGAAAAACAGAGAGGGGGAAACAACAGGAGGGATGTAGGAGAAACTTACTCAACTATTATGACTTTTCTCTACACATAGTCACCCATAACATTTGGAGCAATGCAGTCACTAATGGTGTGGCTTTAGGGATGGCAATATGTCCGTTTGCCTGTCTGTCAACACTTTTGTCCAGACTGAAATATCTCAACAACTACTGGAGGGATTGTCCTGAATTTTATTACAGATATTCATGTTATCCAAAGGACATTTTCTAACCCTGTATCTAGACCGCAAACATCACATCAACATCAAACTCTCGCAATGACAGCGTTTGTGATCCACTGAAGCATTAGGTTCTGACTTGTCTGCACATTTCAAAGGATCAACAGCAAATGAACAAACAGACTTTCTGCGCAGGGAGCAGCAGTTTTCCTTTCATATTTTATTCCTGTACTATTTTTCCATTACCATGATGCATATGATTGTGGTATAAGCACAGCAGTGTGTGTATGCATAGTGAGTGTGGTAGGCAATCAGAGCAAAGGGACTGAAGTTTAGCAGGAGAGTTGTCTAGTGGCAGTAAATGTAGTCTGCACATGAATAAACACTGAAGAAGTTTAAGAAGTTCCCTTAGTCTTGATTCCTAGCAGCTAGGCAAAGTGAAGGGAGAGTGTGGATCACAAACTAGAGCAGAGTGAGCTGCTCTCTAGCTCACGAGCTCTCTCTGCTCCATCTAGGTTGCAAAATGTGGAAAGTGAAATGACTTTTCACCTTGCACTGCCACCAAGCATGTGTATTTGTGCTCAGTTCAGCCTCTGACTGAACCATGCACTCACGAAACTCCAGTTCTTTCTGTTATGTCCCTCCAGTCTATTTTCTTTTTCCCCTATGCTCTTTGTACGTTAATGAACTGAAGTAGGCCCACATCACATCAGAGCAGAGTCCGATGTGACTCTCCTTTAGAGATCCCCGGCAAGCAGCGGCTCTGTTCCTCCGCTCAGCCTATATCTCCCCACACAACATTCTGCAGAGAACACGTGCATTTTTCGCACAAGTTGTAGATTACAGGTCCTGTTGGTAGAATCATGGTTTGTGATTTTGGGACTATTAATAGAATATTACATATTGTGCAGGGCTGGTCTCTAATACATAATATATTAACATTTGAATATAAATATAACCATAAATTAGCAATTTGATCACATATAGTATATGAAATATTTAGTATTTCATTGTCAGTGTATTTTCTACACTCTCTAGGTCTCATGGTTTTGTACCAGCATACTGTATGTCCAGGGTTAATGTCCCTTGTAGATGTTCTGTTTCTGATATATTACGTATCAAGTATGTAACTAGAATTGTTTCAGTCTCAAGTATCATTTTGGTATCAAATATTGTGATACTAAACTTGGTAATGGTATCAAAGTCAAAACTTTGGTATTGTGACAACACTAATGTTAAGTACTAATCCGCAAATGTGAGTACTGAAAACATGCTAAATATAGACTGTGAACACAGTAAACATAATACAAAGCACAAAGAATTTAGCTCAAACCACCGTTGTGCCTAAGTGCAGCCTCAGAGATTTTAGCATGGCTGTAGACTTTCAGTCTTGTACTAAAAACAGAGAAGAACCATATTATCATTTAATGAGCCCCAGGTGCATACCTATTGATCTACAATAATAGCACATGAAAGTTTCTGAACGAACGGGATACTTACTTAAATCAGTTAAGGTAGCACTACAAAGGGGTCCATATGGGGGTATAAAAATAGATTTGCAAGGTAATGTATTTCTGTGTGGGGTACAGCCCCTGAGAAAAAATGTATAATTGTGCTCTACTTTTTTAAAGCACATATAGAGCTTGAGGTTTTGCTCAAACTGCGCTGCTTGCAACAAACTCCACCAGAAATGTGCAGCTATATACAGAGCAAGTGGCCTATTCAGCATGTGTGGAGCATTTGTTTGTGTGTGTGCATGTAAGACAGAGAGAGAGAAGGAGAGAGAGGGTGTATGTTTTTTCCCAGAAAAGCGCTTTTTATCCTACACATACAATAAATCAATTGCAAACAAAACAACCACTTTCAAACAAAGATGTCTTACTCACACCCCCTTACTGGCACACACACACAAACACGACTTCAGATGCCGACACACTCTTTTGCGTACACCATTAGGATTCTCCTACAGCAGGGTCTTTTGTTTGTCACCATCTGTGCCTGGAGGACCAAATGAAATGAGGCAGAAGAGGAAGGCAGTGAGAGAAAAGGAGTCTTTCTGCTGGTGGAGGACCGCTCTTCTGTCTCATCCTCGTGCAGATGGACCCTGAGGCTGCTGCACCAGTGGCCACATGCCCAAAGAGCAACAGCAACAGAGCAGTGTAGTAGCAGGGGCGAGGAGGTGGGTGACAGGCACGTGTGTTTGTGTGTGCCTGATGCATGATTCAGAGGCTCAGTTGACTATGTGTGGCACAGAGAGACTACAAAAATAAAACGGGACTTTTAAGAGCATGGCCGTGGCTCTGCTGGTTATGTGAAAGATTCTTTCCAAACAGTGTCCTGTGCATGCAATATGTGTCATCAAGTGTGTGTATCATGTGAGTGGGTGTTAATGTGTACATGCATGTGTTCAAATGTGATGAATTTGTCATCATTGAGTTATTCATTATACTTCTGTGTGTGTGTGTGTGTGTGTGTGTGTGCATAGTTAGAAGTTTCATGTACATGTTGGATTTGGGGATGAAACTAGCTATTATCAATATCAATTAATCTGACAATTACTTTTCTAATTCATCAATTGATTGTTTTGTCCAGGACATATCATGATAAAATATCATGAGAAATGGTTATTACAATTTCTCATACACCAAGATGACGTTCAAAACAAAAGCAATATGCAACAACATGAATCAGAGAAAGGTAGCAAAGGAAATCCTCATATTGAAGAAGCTGAAACCAGCATACGTTTGGCATTTTGGCTTGAAAAGTAATTATCTGATTATCAAAATTGTTGCAAATTGATTGAATTGATTTTCTGTTGATCAACTGATCAACTAATTCTTTCAGTTCTACGTGGATATGTTTCATGGTGTGTGTTTGCATTTTTTGATATCTTAAACAGAGTATTATTGTTGTAGTACTTGAAATTGGTCTTGGCCTTGAGACTGGTGGAGTTTTACATTAACCATGAAAAGTTTCTCTGTGACCACCAAATATTCCATGTGCGTGGCCCCCTGTTGCCCAAAGACCAACAGCAACACAGCAGGTGGTCAAATTTTATCCCAAGACTGCAAGCCTCTGCCAACACAATATTATAGTTCCACAAACATCCTGACTCCTTCATGCTGTTTAGTTCAACATTGCATAAAAACAGTGAACAGTACTCATCAGATATGTTTGGGTTACTGAAGTATGCATTTACTAAGCCTACTTAAACTGCTATCATGATCCTTACAGAAGAACCAGAAATACAAAAGACAGACTATGAAAAAATGTAACCACTACAAAAATTTGCCTTGCCATTTCCCAAAATAACGCAAAAAGCAGTTTTTGATCATTACAATCGTCATATAATCTTTCATTCTGTCACTATAACACTGGTACAAAACATTTTTTAACACTGGTATAGAGCTCAAATGAGCAGTTCAATAATTAGGAAAATTAATTCTCTACAGTCTTAATCAGACTAAACGAGTGAAGTCATTCAGCAACCAAAAGTGGTAATGACTGACTGGTTGCACCTTTTCAGATGTAAAGATTACACTATATACTATACATACTATACTGTTCTCTTTATCTTTGGGTTTTGGACTGTTGGACAGATAAAACATGAAGTTTAAAGTAATCTCCCTTTGCTGTGGGAAGTTGAGAATATGAGAATCATCACAATTGACCAATTAATCTAAAATATAACTAAGAGATTAATTGATAATAATTGATAAGAATAACCATTTGTTGCAGCCCTAATGACTTTGATCTCTTCAACATCTTCCTTGCATTGCATGTTCTCTTTGCTCCTACCTGTGCGCAGGTATCCGCCTGTCTCCAGCCACCAGTATGACGTCACACAGCTGTCGGGACCTCAGGTAGCCCTCCATCTTGCGGAAGGTGACATCAGCGTGCGACAGAGCGGTGAACATACACTCCTCTGGACATGCACATGGCTCCATGGACACGCATGAGGACAGTGTGGCGCTGCTGTTAGATGTCCTGTGTGCACACAGTGACACGCAGACAGGGACGGCATCCACACACACACACACACACACACACACACACACACACGGACAAACAGACACAAAGAGAAGGAGACAGCGGCTTTGAGTGCATGTGTTGATGCTGATTCTCTTTTGTTCAAGACAAAGAGACAGATGTGTGGAGGGAGCTACGCCAGCTGCTCTGTGTCTTTCCATGTGCCATCTTTGTCTCTGTACCGTACCCTCACACATATTCGCTCTCTCTTTCACTTTTCAACAGGGTTACTGTATGTCGCCAGAAGCAGACAAAAGCTCTTTAATGGTCCAATTACTAGGAGTAAATGGCCAGATAAATTTAGCCCACTTAAAAGAAGCTGCCAATTAAATAGCTGTGGGAGCTGAGCCCATAGGATATGGAGTAATTTACTCTGCTCCCTAATGGCAACCAGTTTCCTGGTATCTATACCAACAATGGGACATGAAGCAGGGTTTTTGGCCAGGATGGCTTCAACAATCCCTATCCACTGGTGGAAGTGCTGAAGCCAAGGGCTGTTATGTCTTATTCTTCCAGTCTGAGCTGATGAGGTGTGTGAGTTGCTGTGTGCATGTGTTCATCAAAGATAAGCACCGAAGTATGGCTACCCTGTGAATCATCAGCCATCATGACTCCCAAACCAGCATTTAATTTATGAGAGCCAGAGCTCTACTTCCATTTTTAATTTAACAGCAGAAGTGGCAGGACTAGCCCTAAAGCACAAAGAGATAAGAAATGAACTGATACTCCAAGGATGAATCATTTCGGCTCTATGGTGTTGAGAAATTACACTCTTTTAGGGATATAGAAGTGTGTGTGTGTGTATGTGTGTGTGTGTGTGTGTGTATGTGTGGGTTTGATGCAAACTGTCCTAAATCGCAATTTTTCACACGCATATTCTCTCAGGAATAAACAGAGAGAAAGCGAGACAGAAATTCAGGGAAGGCACTGGAAAATGTGGCTTGTTTACAGAACATGGTTTTAAAATGTGAGGACTAAATTATCTACAACAGGATTATAGATCTGACATCATTTTCTTGTGTATCTGTAGTGTGTCATCTCTCTTGTCCAGGTCCCATTAGTGCTTAATGACACCTGGAAGTTGCTCACCGTCTTCTCTGATCCAAAGTCTTTATACATGTTTGCACTTTATACCTACTATTGTCATTCTGTTTCTCTAGGATCCCTTCCCTGTTACCTTTGTGTTTTCCGGTTGAAGGGTTTCTGAGGAGTTTTTCCTTATCCGATTAACCAATCTTAAAGCCACTGGAGACCCAAATCCACAACAGCCTCCTAACTATGGGCCTTATGTAAACAATGGTGAGCATCTAACAGGCATTACAAATAAGTTCTAATCCAGATTTAAAATATTGTTATTTAAGTTTTTGTGCACTTTCCTCATATTAGGTTTGAATTGGGTGTGATTATGCTCAGATATTTATTACAAAAATTACACAATTAATTCCATGAACCAATCATAAATGATTCACAATATCAGTTGACCTACCAAACAGGTGCAACAAAACCTCTCTGCTCCTTCATAATCTGCTTCTGAGTCTCGGCCAGCTCAACAAGGGGGAACTGAAGCTGTTATATCGCTCCAGACTCCTTTGACGAAAACATAATTTTACCTTGCAGAGAATGGGAATTGCTGGTTTACAGCTACCTCGATCTGTAGTCAGCAATGTTAGTTTGGATCTGCTCGGTAACATAAGTGTTTGTTTGGTTCCAAACTAACGTGTTAAAATACCAAAATCACACAATAGCACAATCAAACTAACCAATTAAAGCAGCAGTCAACCATACCAACCAATACCAACTCCTGTATTCTGTGAGGTAAAAGGACTGTTTCTGTTTTTGTCAAAGAAGCCTGGTGCCTTTGAAAACCTCATGAAAGGTAGCTTCAGTTCCCTGTCAGAAAAGACCATCCAGCAGTAAAGTGGTAAAAATATTCTAAATATAGCTTATACTTAAAGTGATATTCATATTTTTTAGGTGGTCTCTTTTAGGTGGCTGTTTTGCTGCTGCCTTAGTCCACAGCAGTAATTACACTGTTTACCTCACATGCTGAGGGAGATGGCAGATCAAAATCTAGAGATATCTGCTCTATATCTCTCCATCCTCACGTTTATATCTTCGACTAATCCATCACTCCCAACACCCATCTTTGCCTCCATTTCCTCTCTTCCCTATCCCATTCTAACCCTCCAAGGAGGCTTTTTTGGCTAGTTTTCCCATCCCCTTGTGAGAGTGTGCATGCATATGTGTGTTTGTGTGTGTATGTAGACGAATGGTGTGGCTAAATACTGCCAGAGGAGATGGCTTTGAAGTGGGGGAACGCTGCCTTCCAGTCCCCTTAATTGAGCCTGGCAGGCACTCAACATGGACAGAGAGAGAAACAGAGAGAGTGTGTCTGCGAATCAACACCATGCAGCCAGATTTTTTAAACCCCTGCACCAGGCAAGGACACTCACACAACTGCCATTCAGTGTCTCTCTCCCTCCCTGCCTCTCTTTCTCTCTTACACACACATTTGCACACACACACTCCCATGTGATTAACTATCCAGCCTGATTAGCCTGTGGGCTAACAGCTAATGCAAATGAAACTTAGTTTCTGTAAGCTGATACAGTATACGGCGTGATCATACAGCCACGGTGCCGGCCTGCCTGCTTGGTCACATGTTACACCATCCGTGACACACATACAAACGCTTTTGTTTCCTCAACACATTAGCAAGGGGGGAAAAAGCAGAGAGGGCAAATGAATGGACAAGGGTGGGCAGAGATGAACACGGGACAGAGGGTAAGAGAGAGTGAGTAAAAGGGAGGCACAGCAGGATTAAAGGGGGGAGCAGGGTGGGGTGAAAAAGTAAAAAAAAAAAGGGGAGAGGAGGAGGAGATCAGTGGAGTTGAGGCGAGCCTTCAGCCACTCTGGGATTCTGTACGCGTCCCTTCCCATGATCCCATTTGGGATTCTGCCACTTGTGTTCTTGGAGTATCATACTGTACCCAGGAGATCTCAGAGGGAGGAGATAAAGAGCATATAGAAAGAGACACACATTTATAAATCACAAAACATACATGCTAAGACAGAGCTGCACATGAACTTAATCTGTGTTGGTATGGCAACCATAACATGTGCAAGAACATGGATCTATCCATTCACATTCTCAAGATCTGTTCAGATTCAAATCATCATTTCTTCTTTGTCTATGCTAATGAGGCTGGAGCGTTTGTGCATTACTATTAAGCAGAAGTAATTTTCTATGTAAGCGCTGCCAGCCTCCCATCATCACTGAAGAAATTACATCAAACCTTGCATAACAATAGATACTTTTAAGACCACCTCTTGCTTTCTTTCTTCCTTTTGCTCAAAACACATAAACATACACATAATTTTGCGGTGAAAACAAACAATGTGTAGAATGAAAGAGCATAAGACATTAATCGATTTTTTAAAATTACGCCTGCATTTGCTCCTCCTGAAAGCTGTTTTAAAAGTGTAAGCTTGTATGTGTGTGTGTGTGTCCTATGAATCATTTATCTTTTCTGATGTGTGTCTTGGGAGTGCAGAGAATGATAGGAGGCTTTCAGATGCATCATTATGCCAGCATAGTAAACACACACATACACAAACATATATACACACACACACTCTCTCTCGCTGTCTGTATCTTTCTCTTTACTTCATCACATTTACTGCTGCATCATAATAAAAACATAAATCTGGAGTCTGTGCGGATGCGCTTAAAGAGGAGTTATGATGCCCTAATTGCTTTGTTTTGCTGTCTCCATGGCAACTATTAATTAAATGCCTCTTTACATTGATGCAACACACTCCATCATGCATGTGCAGACAAACATGCCGAGCGCTTTGAGGATTGTGAATAAAAGAGAACCAGTCAGTGAAAACAAAACAATATAAATGTCAAGTGCAGTATGTAGCTACATACTGTATGGAGCTCTGCCCTGGAGTCATATTGTTAATTTGACTCTGAAAATCCCATATTCACAAGAGTGTGCATGTATGTGCATGTCTGTTGTGTGTCTGTTGGTGAAGTCTCATTAGGAGGTTGAGGGGAGAAATCAGTGGACCACATGCTGTCCCAAGGGTACTCAGACATCATTTTCTCTCCCTCTTTCTGTCTATCTATATGTAATGAGTGGCCCTTCACTGCTGCATACTGTCTGTGCCGCCTCTTACTCAGTGAATCCCCCATTTACTTTGTCTATAGATTCAGTAGGAGCACATTGACAGTTTCCACCTGCCCTGTGTAGGGATGGGTAAAGAGAACCGGTATTAAACCAGTACTGGTTCCTGACTGGTCAGTACTGACATACTGATAAGCTCTTGAACAAACGTTACTGCAATCTGTATTTATGTAATGTTACTAGGAACGTTAATGATTAATTAATCGCCATTAAGAATTTAACCGATTAAAATTTTATCAAGTGGCAATGTATGTTTTGTGTACCCTTTCTCCAGAGCTCACAGGTTTTATGGTTTGTGCCCCATCTGACATTGTTTTGTTCAACCACGCCATTTGTTGAGTAAGGAGGACTAGAGCTACTGTTTAAGAGAGAGGGATATTGTTGTTCTATTATTCTGTTCATTTAAATTGTTTGCACTTCATGAATTCATTTCACATAACTAATATGCTGCTAGAGTTGTTTAAATAAAACTTAAACTAGGAAAAGATATGCATTTTTTATATGAATCATTAATGATTAATCAATTAGCGACTGTGAACATTGTCATTATCAATTACTGGTTAAGGAAAATGCACAAAATTCGCAACCCTAACATCACATAAACAGCTGACAAGGCAAAATATTAGTAATATGTTAGTGTAATAACTCAGGAGACAATTTAATTTGTTACCTCTGCAATAAAATAAAACTAACTGTTGAATCTTTTTATGTCTTTATTTTTTGCAACAAATTATAACAAATAGTATAGATTAGAGTATCAATAAGTATCGCTATCAGTTAGAGCTTGACCAATATATTGGTTGACCAATATTATTGGTTAATATGGACCAATGACAGATATACCACTATTGGCATATATGCTTGACCATATGCAACGATATGAGAACTTTTTTTAAACAGACCACATAATGCAGAAAATAAAGTTATATGGTTTCTTGTTTTACAACCTGCCCCTAATTAACTGGCGGTATTAAAATAGTCAGCAATTAAGTGTTGATGATGTTCATTTGGCTCATTATTGATTTGTTTATTTATTTATTTTACTCAGTATTTTCTCAGTGGTCATTTCTAGAACTGGTTTACAATGTATACATTGACTTATTTAGCATGCTGAAAAATATTTAACTTAAATATTTTTCAATACAGTTATTTGTTTAAGAAAACAGCCTTCTAAGTTCCTTTATGTAGCCATAGCCTATAGGTGCATAATCCACATTGAAAAGGTCTAAAAACTCCATATATTTGCTCTGTCGGTAATCTGTGAAGTTTCCCCACTAAAATCAGTACCTTCATCTGTCTCAAAAATCCCATGTTGGTCTGGCTCTAAAATCCATCGATATCGGTATCAATAAAGTTCTAATAATACCCATCACTAAACCTGTGTGTACCCGTAATGATGAGTATGATATCAGTTAAGTGACACAATGATAGTTTACTTAAACACAGTGGTTAAATGTGATGAAGCAGAATGATTCATCCAATTATAAAACACTAATTTGCTTTATTGCAACTGTAAGCTAACTCAACCAGTGAATAAACTCCACTTTCTCTAACTTTTCAGGGGTGTGTGTGTGTGTGTTTTGTGCCCTGTAAGTTTAGTTTCAGCTACACGGTCCCAGCACAGGCATTTAAACTCGGACCTCCTCCTCCTCACCTGCAGGAGCTGGAGTCCGTCTCCGGGTGGATGTTGTCCTCCGTGCCCGACGCTGCCGGTGGTGCCACCGCTGCCTCCTCCTCTACCCCGACCTGTGCGAGGGGCTCGGCGGGTACCAGCTGGGGCACAGGAGGCTCGCCGGCGGGCTCCATGCTTGTCACCGGCCGGGAACGACGATGAGGTGGCGGGGAGACCCACGCCAGCGCCGCGGCGGAGCTCCTGCACTCAGGCTGGCTGAAGGAGCGGGGACAGGAGTTCCCCGTCGCTCCAGCTGCCGCTCCCCCCGGACCGCCCCGACTCCCCGCCGGATCAGCAAACTTTCTGCTGCTGCCGTTACAAAGGTTAGACCCGGCGCTGCCGCTGGCCACCAGACCGCCGTGACTCCCCCCGGCGCTGGGGTTAACGCCGCCTGAATTCGGGTTGCTACAGCCGCTAACTGAAGGTCCGTCCCCGGAGCTGCCGCCCGTTCTCCTCCCAGCGAAGTAGTCTCCGAGCGGCGGGGAGTGGGGCGGAGGGACCGCGGGGTGACCGAACCACCTCCATCGGATCCTGAGGATCTGCTTCACGTCGAACTCCTTCCGGGAGGAAGAGCCCGAGCCGCTACTCGACATGCCAGGGCTCGACACGAGGAAATGGCGGGGAGAGCCCGAGCCGCTCTGCCGTTAAAACTGCTGTACACACTGGACTGAACGCGTCTCTCCTGGCAACCGCACGGCCGTTAACCGCGACTGGAGGCAGTGAGCGGAATATAACAGAGTATGGACAGACAGAGAGAGTCAGAGAGGGAGAGAGAGGAGGAGGAGGAGGAGGAGGTCTACACACAGAGTTTTAACGTCAGTGCCAAACAGCCTCTTCATCCTTAAACCAAACCACAAACATTTGCCACAAGGACAAATTAATGTCACATTTCTGCCAAATAATGCAGTTCGGACCACAGGCATGTTGAAGCAGAGAGGAATGATCAATATCGCTGTTGTCATCATCATTATTCAACGGGCCAGACAATCAATCAATAATAAGCTACAAGTAAATCTGTATGGCACCAATGTATAGCCCATAAAGAGCAAAAAAAAAAAAGTGTTTTTGTGTGAGTGTAAAATGCCTGTCAAATTTTCTAATTTTCTGTCTTCAAATTGCTTGTTTTGTCTGACAACAGCTCAAAAATAATTTAATAATAATAATTTTGTTCACTATCATATAAAACAAACAGCAAATTTTCACAATTTAGAATAGCCCAATGAATCTTTGCTTGAGTAATGACTTAAACATTTGACCGTAAAAATTATTACAAATAATTCTGTCTATTTTTACAATTATTTTTTCAAGCAAACAGCAAAAAAGTCTTTGCTTCTAGCTTCCCCAATGTGATGATTTGTTGCTTTTCTGTCTTTCATGCTATTTTAGTGCCCCTCCTCCCCATGTAAAAAAAAAAAAATAAATAAAAATAAACGCAGCTGAAGTGCCCTCTTGGATGCCCCTATGGTAGATAAAACATGATAGAGTGACCTCTGCAGTGGCCCAGTGTCCAAGGTAACATGATAAATGCTCTCTAGGGTTTCTCTCCCAGTGGAGAAAATGTAGTGTATGCTCTCTATGGTGTCCTTGCAGTGGATAAAACGTGGTTAAGTGCCTTCTACAATGCCCTTCCAGTGGAGAAGATGTGGTGAAGTGCCCTCAAGAGTGCCCTTCCAATTCAGAAAACCTTATAAAGTGACCTTTAAGGTGAGTGAAGAGAACATGGTGAAGAGTGCTCTATGGTGTGTTTCCAGTACAGGAAATGCGATGCGGTGCCATAGGCTTCCCTACATGCTAGAAAATTAGTTGGCCTCAATGGGCCTCTAAATGGTTAAATAAGATACAGTCTCCACAGAATAAACATACATAGATGCTTTAAAAAACATGTCTCTGAGACTGTGTCTGCATACATCTGCCAGAGTGAATGAACAAGCAACAGCAATCATTATATGTTAATCAAAGACTCTGAAATGTAATGAGGTAGTGGACACATCCTCTTTATCATCTTCATTTCCACCCTGTCTGGCTGTCTTCACTCCGTCTCTGTTTTATTGCCTCCTAACAATCACACTTTGTTTGTAGACCTGGCTGCAATAAGCTGACATGCCGATTTGTTGTTTGAGCAGATATTGAAAACAGAAAATAGCCAGTATGATTTCGAATCATCACAGTGGGGGACCTGACTGTCCTTGAAAATTAAATTTCACTTGTCCCCCCCCCCCCCCCCCCCCCCCCCCCCCCCCCCCCCCCCCCCCCCCCCCCCCCCCCCCCCCCCCACCCCCCAA